>WTSP01023756.1:10070-28693 GCA_025331215.1 Actenoides lindsayi
CTGGGCAGCCCATTCCAGTGCCTGACAACCCTTTCTGGAAAGAAATGCTTCCTGATCTCCAGCCTGAACCTCCCCTGCTTCAACTTCAGGTCATTTCCTCTTGTTCTGTCCCTTGTCCCCAGGGAGAACCAACCAACTCCCACCTTGCTACAACTTCCCTTCAAGTAGCTGTAGAGGGCAAGAAGGTCTCCCCTCAGCCTTCTCTTCTCAAGCCTAAACAGCCCCAGATCCTTCAGCCTTTCCTAATATCTACCCTAAATCTCTTCTGACACAGTTTAAAGCCACCGTGTCTTAGAATTACAGAATCGTAGAATCATTAAGGGTGGAAAAGACCTCTAAGATCATCAAGTCCAACTGTCAACCCAACATCAAGTCCATCATTACCATTATCCCCGTCTTGTTTGAGCCATCACAGGTATATGCATCCACATCCACATCCACAAAGGGCTAGATGTAATTACGTGCCTACAATGTATTCCACACACTGCTGGTAATGTCTAAAGAACATTTACCTGCTCCAGATTAGGAGAGCTAGAGAAAGCCTTTGCTTTATATACTCACTACTTATGAGCACCTCAGTCATAATTCAGCACTTCGAACAAATTAATTAGAAGATACTGGATTTTACTAGAAACCATTCCACCTGAGGCTCTGATAGCATTGTATTATAGAATCACTGAGTAATAGAATGGTTTGGGTTGGAAGGGACCTTAAAGATCATCTAGTTCCACCCCCTATGCAATGGGCAGGGACACCTCCCACTAGACCACGTTGCTCAAAGCCCCATCCAACCTGGCCTTGAACACATCCAGTGATGAACCATCCACAGCTTCCCTGGGCAACCTGTTCCAGTGTCTCAACATCCTCAGAGTGAAGAACTTCTTCCTAATTTCTGATCTAAAGCTACCCTCTTGTCTACTCATTATGAAGGAAAACAGGAGTAATGAGTCCTACATACCTTCACTGCAGATATTGATCCTGGCCCAATTCTCTCCTGAGAATCTAAAGAGACTATTTCAAGCTAAAATCTCACTGAATAACAGCCATGACCACAAGAAAATGAATTCTAGAAGTTGTTCCCTGAGTGTCCATACAAATATTCCCCCTTTTCATCAAAGTGCGTCGGGCAGACAAGCTGCATCACCCTCAAAATTGTTGTCCAAAAAGTTATAGAGGTTGAAGAGAACTGGCAAGATACAGTTGGGCATTTACATCAGCATCAACACATCAAATATTCATTACAGCAGAGCACTCATTATGTCAGCATCTGAATTAAATAACAAGAAAAATGTTTCCCAGCTATAAAAATAAGTACCACAATAGCCTCCCACAACGTGGCAATTTTAGAGACAGTGAGATGGGAATCACATCACATCTCTCTGCTACAACTGGTTCATTCACTACAAATACATCAGCTCTTAACATTTTCCTTTCAGATTAATTTACACGGAAAGTGTTACAACGGGAAAAAAAAAGGATTTATATTGTACAGAGCGAATCCATATGAAAGGAAAAACATTCCACTGGGACAGTGTATCTTATTACAATAGCAGAATGCATCTTAAATGCAAAATTACACCACTGCTACGAGTTTATGAGTTTAATCATAGTAAATAATAATAAAAAAAAAAAGCACCAAGAAATACAACAGATATTACACAAGCTCATTTATACAGAATTAGAAGTGTAATGGCATCAGAAGAAAACATCTCAAGTATTTAAAATGCATCGCAACTCTGCGCAACTCATAGAGAGGCACATAGATGTCATTTCATGCCTTCTGGGGACCCATAAACCTCTTAGCTACAGGTTAGAAAGGTGGGTTCCCAGATTGCTACCAAGAGTCCACGCATTAATTCCTTGGATAGCAGCAAAAATGGATACGTTAGTGTTAGGACAGCAGGAGTAGGGAAGTGATCGTGCTCCTGTACTCAGCACTGGTGACACCGCAGCTCAGATATTGTGTTCAGTTTTGGGCACCACAGGATAAGAAGGACATTGAGGTGCTGAGGTTGGTCCAGAGAAGGGCAACAAAGCTGGTGAGGGGTCTGGAGAACATGTCTTACAACGAGCGGCTGAGGGACCTGGGACTGGTTAGTCTGAAGAAGAGGAGGCTGAGTGGAGACCTTATTGCTCGCTACAACTACCTGAAAGGAGGTTGTAGTGATGTGGGTGTTGGTCTCTTCTCCTAGGTAAATAGCAAGAGATAATGGGCTTAAGTTGCACCAGAGGAGGTTTAGATAGGAAAAATTTCTATACCAAGAGTGGTGAGGCCTTGGAACAGACTGCCCAGGGAGTTGGTGGAATCACCATCCCTTGGAGGTGTTAAAAAAACGTGCAGACCTGACACTTCAGGACATGGTTTAGTGGTCATGATAATGTCAGGTAGACAGTTGGACTTCATCTTAGAGGTCTTTTCCAGCCTTAATGATTCTATGATTCTGTGATCTCCACGCTCTTATTCTGAAGCATCACAACCATCCAGCTGCTGAAGAAATATATGCCTTCAAAAGACAGTTCCTTTATCGTCACTGGCTCTTCTGGCACCTCAGCTGGCTGTAGCCAAAAAAGTTTGGCTTTCTGTGACTTTCATAACCAAGGTTTAAGGGGTTGTTTCACTCTCAGAACCACACACTCATCACAGCAGAGGCTATTGTGGAGATTTCTGTAAGATGGTGTCACTATCTTTGTATAAAGACAATATACTGGCAAATGATTAACAGCATCCCTCTATCACCCCCTCTTTCCACCTCCCAAATTGCAAGATACCTGACATTACCTAGAACTCCAAGGTAGAGTGAAAGATAACTCATGTCAGTGAAAGTAACAAGCCTTTAAATAATAGCTACTAGTAAAGAAGTGGTCCTCTGTTTCTTCTCTGAAATCCTCCAGGCCTTCTCACCTATGGAGATTAGAAAGTAGTGTTCTTCTAGATAGACAAGGAACAAGCAATTGCCAACAAAGAATAGAACAATTCAACGTTCTCCAGTCAGGAACAGATTCAATATAAGCTCATGAGCACAGACCATGATGGTCTTTAAAAATGGGAAAACTGCCTCAAACAAGCCTTCGATGTGGTCATGAACTTCTTGGAGATTATCAGTGGATGCTGTCCACTTCAGTGCAAAATTTGCCATCCTATGATGTTTGATTCCAAGTATTTCTATCAATATAGTACAAATTGTGAAGATATTTTTGAATAATGCATTTCCTGAACATACATGTTTTCTCTCAGTCTGTTCTCTCCTCAATCTCTGCAGGTGCTTTGATTTGGGCTGGAATCCAGATTATCGAAATGACTGTCTGCGGAAAACAAAAATCTGAAATATCCTATCACTGTAGTATCTATATGGAAGTAACGACCCCAGAAATGTCTTTGGTTTTACTTCACTATATAATGGATGAACAAGCAAACTAGATTTTATTCCTATTCCTCTCTGTAGGGCTGGAAAAAGCACAGCTGTGGGGCATCCAAACCAGAATGGACACAGAAGCCTTTCAACTTGCATCAGCGCTCTCAAACTGCGTTAAGATGTAAAAGGAATGATGGCTTGCTCTGAATGTTCTGTACAAATGGAAACCTATCGGCATTGAAACCCCAAGGTACTATCTTCACAGAATCATAGAATCACAGAATCATTAAGGTTGGAAAAGACCTCTAAGATCATCAAGTCCAACGACCTACCCAACAGAATCAAGTGAACTTCAAAGTCTTCACAGGTGTCCCACCCAATCTCACTATGGATCACGAATAAGGTGAACAGGCCATCCCAGCTTCATGACTATTCTCCAATACCTCTCCTCCTACGCTTCATTAGCAGGTTGTTAAAGAGCACACAGAGCAAACAGTCAGTGTCTGACAAACACTGTACACTTTCTGTTTTTAAAGACCTAACATTTAAGAATACAGAGGTTGCAACTCCAGACAAACCAAGACTTTTACATAGGCCAAAGAGGTCAGCAAGAGTAAGAATTTAGGAGAAAAGATGACACCAAGACAGTCACTTGTGCCAGACAGATGATTTCCCTAAGCAAATTAACACTCACATTGATCAGGCATGGTCATATAATATGGTCAGACCTTGCTGCCCTTCAGAATCCAACTTACCAAGGTGGAGAGGCAAATACCTCTTGGTATCTGTACAAAGTACATTTCCTACCACATCCATGAAGCACATCCAGGAAGTGCATCTTTTACCCAGCTAGAACATCTGCTCTAAGAAGCACTCACTGCCCTGGCTAAATCAAAACACTTTGGGGAACTTAGTGTCCACCACTCTTCTGCAACGCTGCGCTACTCTATCCTTTCTAGTCTCTTGTGTCACGGTGATCCCAAGTCACGCACACGCTAACACGGACATTTCAAGCCCTGTTTTCTTTCTGTGCTCTCACATACGACACCATTAACTGCCCTAGAACCACAAACATCTCCAGAGGGTGTCAAAGAATGGCTTCAGAATACAGTAGTCCTAAAGAAAGGCCAGTGAACTCAAACAGCCTTTATCTGCCTTTTGAAGTACAAGATGGAACTTCAACCTTAACTCTTGATGTGGAATAGGTGGTAACAGGATGCCTTGGTAACCCTGACTGAGAAAGAAATTTTTGCTTTCAAAAAGGACTTGCTCAGTGTTGAGTCTCTGACAAATAAGGACAAATGGAGACACAGCAGAAGTAGTTAAAGCAACTGAAATAAACTAAATCAGTCATCTCAGAACTGAAAATTTCAGGGATTAGAGAAAACAAGACAGGTTCAAGAGAGAAAGAAAAAAAGACCTGGAGATATGAAAATGAATGCCCTGCTCCGAACAAAAGGGTTAAGGCTGTTGTTAAGGTGCCAAAATGTATGACTAAGAGGACATGTCACAAGGGATCCTGACGCTGTACTCACAAGTTCTCTTGTCATGACTCAGGAGATCGATTATGTTATTTCTAAGGCCATGGTCCTTTGCGTTACATAATCTGACTTTGAGAAGCAAATACTTGTTAGAAAAAAAACTCTACAAAATGTCTCTAGTCCTCACCGGCAAAAAGCAATTCCAAATGCCCGATATCTTTGCAGATGCTCCCACTTGGCTTCAGCTGTGACTCCAAAAGACCCCAGTTCTCCTGTATACCCTGTCTCATGCCTGCCAGCTCCTTGAAGGTATCTCAGACAGCCTATGATGGCTACAATGGCACTATACACAGCTGTCTGGCACCTGAACTCTTCAAATGTTCCCAGAGAATATGTCTTATTTCCCTAAAAAGCTGTTTTCCTATCCACCACCACGAGGAAAAGAATGAACACAACATCAATAGGAACCCCTGGTGAGCTGCTATTTTATGGTTCATGAAAAAGAAACTCACAGACTCTCTTCAAAGAGCTATTGACCATAGAGAACCCTCCCATATGGACTTGGGAAAACAATATGGCATAGGGAAAAAAAAAACAAACATTGGAGAAAAAAATCAAATTAAGCCATTCAAAGACACTTAGGAATATGGAAAACATAAGTGTCACCAAACATCTTCAAGGATGTCTTTCACCTTCACTGAAAAAATACAGAAGAGAAGGGAATTACATTTTTATTAGGAGATAGCAAATACAGAAGTCACTCTCTAGTTTAAAACACTAGACAAGATTCAAGTGTCTTTGTCTTCACAATATTTAAAACCAAAGCACACCCCAGAAAGTTGATCTTCATTATGTTAAGACAAGAAAACGAAGCTAGCAAAAGGAAATAATACCCTTGTTCTGCTTTATCTTGGCAAACTTACAAAAAAAGAGGAGATTTAACAAAAGTAAATAAGGGAATATAATGGGAATTTCTTGCAAAACCTGTAATACATCCCCTTGTAACGAAAGTAACATTCAAATCACGTCCATGTTTCAATCCCAACATCTCCATGACTTAGATGAGAAAATGCAGGGTGAGAAAATTCACATTTTTGTCAGTTTTTCCAGCCACAGTAAGTGGCATCTTTGTGAACCTAAGAAGACACAGAATACCAGTGACAAGGTGAAGACCACTAGAGACCACTTATGGATGTCCATAATTATAAAGAGGACAAACTTCTGTAATTTCTACACGATTATCAGAATCAGTCAGGCCCTAAACAACTGCGGATTATTCCTTATCTATAAAATAAATGTGCCGATAATAGACCATACAATTATCTTAAGACAACTTTAAAATATGACAAATTAATATTTTCATCTTAGCATTTGATGTCCTATTCTCTTAACCTTGACATTTATTATAGCAAATACTGCACTGTAGTGGAGCACAAGTCTGTACAAGTAATCACTGCCATTTTTAAAATGTATTTTAAAGCTTCTTTTTGTTTGTTTGGTTTTTAATCTTACTAAGAATTTGATTGAATTTCCTCAGATTTTGATGACTAAATGACAAATGTCTTAGTCTTAGCTGCCATGGGTTACCTTTCTGGTCAATAAAGAGAGTGATTCACAGGTGAGATAATGATAAATCACTTGCTAAAGGTGTTTATTCCTCCACAACGACAGCAAAAGTTACTTAGCTTACTTACATGCTGTTTTAAGTTACACTGGACAAAATACTAACGATTTTGCTTAAAATTCTGATTGCACAGATAAAGACTGTGGCCTATGGCTCCAGTTGGAATAAAGGAGTGGAATTCCGCCCAAGTCAGTTCCACTCTGCCAGTTTGCAATGTTGAGAATCTAATCAGCACGTGTACACATGGACAAATGACTTTTACTGAACTGAAGAAAAAGTCTGTGTCTGTTTTCATGTGCAAGTGAAGAAATTCATGCTCAGTTATGATAAAATGATAAGAAAGCAGGGAATACTACAGCTGCCTTCCTGCAGTTTCTCAGACAGTCTTCCACCTCGGTCAAGCTTGGACTTATAGATAAAATATTAGGAAAACACAGCTTTACATATCTTGCTGTGTACTGGAGCAAGATCAGAAGAAATTACAGTTATATAGAATAATTAAAATGATGACATCAGTGCTACAAAACTTGCTATACAGAGAGAAAACCCCTTGCCATGTAGTGGGCTACTAAACAAGGAATTATTCTGGAGTAATAAATAGTAAATGGAAACAGTCTTAAAATATACATAACTTTAAAAAAAAAAAAAAAAAGGATATAGAAGCTGAGGATACCTCAACAATGGCAGACTATGGAGTTCTACCATATGTAGAGTATCAAGGTAATCCTCAGCATTTTCCACGGATACAGGAATGGAAAATAAGATGCAAAATCTGCATACACTGTATTTTAACATTTAGATTATTATCCTATGGCCATGCTTAGGAAAAATCCATAGTCACGCTGAGAGGTGCGTATCTCTTCCTCGTATCGTAAGCGCTCATTCAACCTTTGTACAAATCTCTGCTAAAAATCATTTACACCTCTCAAAGTAAAAGGCACAAGCTAAGCCGTTACAGTCCCGTTTTGATCTCCATCTACTTTGATACTTGGGAAAACAGAAGAGTAAACCTTGGCTTATATATTATTAATGCATACGAGTGAGATCAGACATAGGCCCATCGCAGTATTAAACACACTGCTCCTACGTGAAATCATATTATGCCTTTGTAGTTTAGCAAGAAAAACCAAGTAAACCCTAACCCCTAATCCTCCCCTCCACGGTGAAATATGCCACTTTAAGGAATTGTACGATCCAAATCAAAATATGTACAAATTCATTAAGAATTAAACACAAATTGCTTGTTTATGAAGTTATTAAACAATAATTAAGGATCATAAATGAACCGTGATCATGAATAATCTGGTTAGAGTATCAGAAAACTCCAAATTATTAGACAGTTTTGGAAATAAAACATAAAAATACGATAAACCATGTCAAATTACACTCGCAAATTACATTTGCATGCAATCCAATCAACGTTCTAGAACCAACCATTTAAACCATGCAATTCAAATTTTTATTTTAGCTTGCCAAGTTGGGGTATTTTCCAAAAATAAGCACTTAGATGAACTTTTAAAAGCGAAGGGTTTAGCAGAGAGAAAAAAAAATACTTTCTTATGTAGGCCAAAAGAAATCTGCAGTGGCATATACCTCAGTTAGGAAACTAAAATGTGCTGACTAGAAATTTCAAAGATAAATGACATTTTCAAAATCGTAGTAACTGCTTTTAAAATATCTTCAACGTCAATATAAGCTCAAATATTTGTACAAATATTTCTATTTGTAAATGCATTGTAAGGACCCACATGTTGATCGTGATCAAAAACTGAGAAATCATTTATGAAATTATCTCAGTACTCAGGAGAGAAATATGGTTATTTTAATATTCAGGGCTTGTTTTCACTTAGAGGCACCATGATAAATGTTTTCTATTGTTTTCAGACTCTTAACAGGCAGATCCATTAACTTATATTTTTTTTCATGACGTGATTAAAGTAAATAGCATATGCTTTGAGGCTACACCCTAAGAAACATAGGAAATTCACTTTGGAATGTGCACACAAATAGATAAACTTACTCCACTGTTGTGAGTGCAAACTTAACACCCATCACAGCTCCCTGCTTCCCCGACCGCATCACATGTTAATGCCTGTGCAGGAATGAACAACATACTGACTAACCACACAGAAATCCCAACTGAACTCCTGCAAACATTTCCCTTCCACTGAGTATCAATTTGTAATTTATTGCGGGATTATCGATTTTACAGAGTTGTTGAATATATATATATATGTATTTTTAAGGACTTAGAAAGACAGGGTTGTTGTTTTTACAGTACCATCTGATGGAGACACTTTCTTCAACAATCACTAACAAACCGTATGAAAAGGTTTCAGCACATCAAATGGTAAATCACAACAGCACCTTACCCTCTGGTTAACTAGAGTAGCTTTCAAAAGGTTCACTGATGTAGTAAAAATCAGACATATCTTGCTACGAAACCAATTTAATATCAAGTAACCCAAGTTCTTTTCTATAACCAAAATGACCAGTTATTTCTAGTAATATCAAATCAAAATGCTGTGATGTACAGTTAAAATACAAACACATTCCTGTCAAAAATGCTTTTCATTAATGTTGTTTCTTCCTTTCCACCAGCAAATAATTAGGGAAACGTACTTCTGCAGCATGCCAGAAATTGCACATCTTACAGGCTGAACAATCTATTCTTTAAGGATAGTATATAATACTTACTCTAAGTGAAGACGATCCATAAAAATCTACGCTTTACAGTTACTTTCTGAAATAATAATGCTGATTGTCACAGCAGAAGGAGTATAATCCAACCACATCCAGGCCTAATAGGCAGCATGCTAGGATTTGTTCCTATGAAATCAGAAATAAGGGACCTGTCTCCCTGAAAATCCAGGCACCCTTGGAGGAAACAAACAATGGATTTTTAGCTCCTTAATTTTATTGAAATGATAAGACATCCACGCTTCAGTCATCACAGATTGGGTTGGGTTTTTTTAATCCAGGTATGAGAAAAGAGCAGATTTTTTCACAATTTACAGCAAACAGGTACTGTAACTACAAACTGAAGTTTCTATACCCAGTGTCATCAGTTCAAATCCAGCTCTGTCATCTTCAAACATCCCTCACTTGGCAGAAGTCAATATTCTTCCATCTCTGATTTCATCTAACAGTAGAAAATTCAGTAATTTCATATGATTTCTAGTAAGAGTCATTGGAAGAAATGTTTTAGAGCAGTAGCAAAATAACCATGCTCTTATTTCTTTTTTTTTTTTTTTAATCTCTTTTTATCTTTTTTATCTCTTCAGATGTAGTCTGGGTGTCTTCGGCTTGCCCTGCTGGTGTTCAGTGTTGTCACTAATAGCTGGGAGATGGAGCTAGGACAGCATGAAGCAGCAAAAACAAATAGTGTTGCTTTAAGAACATACTTACTTTTATATTAGGATGTCACAACTTTCTCTCTACTCTTACTTCATTGCTGGGTCAGATGAAATCTTTAAGGAGGTTCCATGAAAAGTTCATGTCTGTAGCATGTATATGAGAGAAACGCTGAAATTCCCATTCTGAACATATTCCAAAGGAGGTCAGATTTGGTTTTAAAGCACGTTCATGTCGACGAAAACTTTTTTGTTGTTGCAAAAAAATGAAAATTCTCCCTTTTATTTAGGTCTTCCCTCTGTAATCTTCCAAGTTACTCGGCTCCCTTACAGTTTAATCAGACATACAAAGCAAAAAAAAAAGAAAAAAAATCAAATATCGTATTTCCCATATGTATAAACTGACATTGTGGAGGCTTCATTAAAGAAGTCTTTTATTTCTTTTATCACTGGTAACTGAACGTCATTTAATATAGCACCACTTTCAAACAGCCCAAGAGACTTAAAAAGCTATCTAAGTTTGAAAACCAAAAAGTTCTGAGTTTTTCTGTACCCCAGGACGGTTTTCTTTCCTGAAGCTCAAGCCGAGAAAGCAGACAAAAGAAGCTGATTTGACTGAGCCGTGCCAAGTCTTGCCTTTTTTTTCTTTCCTCCGCTCTCTCGCTCGCTCTCTCTCTCGCTCGCTCGCTCCCAGCATGGCAACCTTCCCGAGCAGTCTTGGCGGAGCTCCAGCCTGTGCCAGTCTGTCTGAGTTCTTGTTTTCCAAAAGATGCTCTTTGCGAATCAATTAATATATTTAAAAACAGGAAACTGTGGGTCAGTAACCAAATCTTGGCACCAACAACCACTTCTTCTGCCAAATCGGCTTATAGATTTCATGGTTTCCTACCTTTTACAATGGATATAACATTTTTGCTCACTGCTCGTGGAGCACTGGAAGCCATTCACTGTTCGCAGCGATAAGAAATCTGTTCTCTAAAAATGTCCGCATGCGACACATGAACAACCTGCAGTAAATCAAGATTCTTTTGAAGGCGGGCGTATGTGTAATTTTAATAAGAACCAAATACTCCTTAAAATAATATGTTTTCATTCTCCCCTCCCGAGAATCATGGGAAGGTGCCAGGAGCAGGAGACGTATAGATTTGAATTAAGATCACATTTGAAAGTCACGCACGTTTTAACTTTCTAAACTCCAGTTTGAAAACTACTCGTCCTTATCCATTCCACCCTTGTTAAAAATCAGCTGCAAATACGAAGCCTGATCCCAGCTAATACATAAAAAATTCTTCAGCAATCTCCATGCATCCCTAGATGCCAATGATGTCATCTGTTAATTCAAAAGCACAAGTTCTTGTTGTGGTATCCATGGCAGAAATGGCTCAGCATTAACTTTGGTGGAAAAATCTTTGCTAGGCTGCAAGGCTTTAAGGATGGCAAATTATATCTGCAACTTCATTCAAGTCTCAAAATGACGAGAATTCATATGAGGAGAATTACAGGAATAAACTTACTTTTATCTTCGAGCTATTTGCCAAGGCAAAATGCCAACTTTTTTTTAATATATGCATTAAATTAATGAGCAAAATAAATCAGGCAGGAAAAAAAAACTTCCCAAAGTGTATAATTTTATAAGTTTATGGATACTACTGGGTTTTCTTAAGAGAGTCAGTACAGAGTCGTAGATGTTTTGGGACTCAGTTGTTATTTGGGACTTAGTGATAGAATCTTCCCAAAGGTTTGAGTCAGAGATAAAGTTTACTTGGAAAAAAAAAAGAAGGCAAAATATTCTTCCTCCATATAACACATAGCATGCTTTGTTTTGTTGGGTAGGTTTTTTCCTGGAGTTTTAAAGTGTTACTTTTAAGATCTGTATTTGCCCAAGGTCTTTTGGAAAGCAGGCTAATGCCTGCTGAGACTGTTTGGCAAGCTGTAAGTCACAGAATTCACATCTGCCCCTGTCCCATCTTTGCATCAGATGCACATCTGTGCTACACCAACACTTCTTCCTAATAAATTTATCAACAGATTTTGTTTCCCTCTTTCACACCCATTTCTTTAGCCTATAAACCCAGGACTCTAGGCTTCACTCCAGGGCTATACTTCCCTGGAACATAATGGGAGCTCACACACCCAAAGCTCAATGAGATACCCTTATGCAGATACCAAAATTTCAGGTCTGAAACCAGTGCTAAGTCCCACACTCCACCTATCTCATCAAGAAGCAAATTGCCAGCAGCCTTCAAATACCTAAAACACGGCATTAAAAGTGGGGACAGAAATTGGTCTATGTAACTACCACAAACAGGGCAAGAAATCAAAGCAGTTAAACCAAAACAATAAAGATCAAGCCTAAGCCTTAAGACAAAACTTTCTAAAGACAACAATCTTAACTACTGAGGGTTTTTTTTGAAAAATAGGTTAATTATCTGACCTCCAAACGGGTAGATAAATTAAGACATACTCCCGAGGTTCCCCTTGTCTTGTTTCCAGGGACTGTAACAGCCCTACCCATGGTTTTCCCAATAGCCTCCCGACACCAGAAGAAACATCATTAACTCCAAAATCACATTTTTGACTCAAAACATTGCACATCCTATCATTTCAATTAACACCTAGCATCGTTACAACATGCCAACCAGGGGAAAAAACACACCTATGAAGAATTTTTCTGTTTCTTTATGCATTTGACAGAAGCCTCAAATATCTCAGGTTGCCTTCACTGAAAGACCATCAGGTGTCAACATGGGAACAAAAAGATCTCCTAGAAATCACTGCCAGTGGAATCACCTCTGGAAGATTATACTCCTTCAGCAGTTGCTGTTAGACACTCATCTTTTTTTCCTTCAAAAACTGTATGCATTGGCAACACAGTATTTCAGCTACATTCCAAAAAAAAAGTATAGATTATTCCAACAGAAATGAACAACTTTAACTAATCCTTCATCACTCTCACTGAAAGTAAGGCAGGAAAAACAAATATATTCCCTAACAGCCAAACGCTCTCCTGAAAAGAGCTTTGCTAATGAGGTGAAGAGCCTTATTTTCTCTCTCTAGATACACTGTTCCAAATACAGTGGATCTCAGTTTCAGAAATAACTACACTCTTCCTCTCTTAAAGCATTTTTTTCAAAGGTGGAGGTTACTGTAGCTCTCCTAATTCCTTCTCTCTCCTCTTAAATACTCTGTACTTGCAGTTCCACTCCACTCCACTGAAACTGCTGCCACCACCCTCAGTGACACCTTCCAAGCTGCACTTTCCTCCAATGTGAGCCATCAAAAACTTTCAATGCAACCAACTGCTGTTTCTTCCCCTAAATAAATTTCCATCCCAGATCAATCCGCTGTCCCACTTAATCCAGTATCCTTCAAACAGGAGGAAAATACAAAACTTTCTCCACACCTTGTGTTTCAGGGTTTTTTTTTCCTGTTTTCAGCCTGTTTTTCACATTAGTCCCCCGCTACCTTCTCCATTTTGCTTTTTTCCACATTTTCATCTGGGTCTCACACAGTTCTGATGTCACACCTTTCTTGCACTGAGACTGTGACCTTTTCCATGGGAGGCTGCAATAGTCCAGTACTCAAATCTCAGGGAACGTGTCCCATTCTAATGACATCAGCCTCTGTGAAGGCTTTTTTAACTCTAACATATTTCTCTTGAACATTCTCCTATGTCCTACTGTCCTCCTGATATTGCTTTGATGTTATTCTCTTCCACTGCACAAAATGCAAGGAGTTGAACTCCTCATCTCCAAGTACTCTCCTGTTCATCTCCAGCCTAAATTTGACCATCTTAGTTGCTGACAGAATGTTGTTATGGAACGACATGTAGGTCTGTCCTTCAAACCTATCTACAGTCCCATGTTGATAGAAAAATCCACAAATTTATTCTATTTCAATATCTTAGATAACACTTTGATCTTCCTTTTATGAAGTGGGAAAAAGTTAATATTTATCCGTGCCTTGGTCACTGTTCAATTGAAGTTCTTTTTCCCATCTTTTATGTATTCCACATTGATGTCCCTACAATTTGTTCATTTAAGATTCTCCTGACAAAGCTTCCTGACATCTTCTTATTCTGCCTGTCTCACAAAAGTAGGATACCTGGATAACTGTCAAATGACCATTATTTCCTACCTCAGAAGGGTAAAACTTTACAAATAGAAAACTTAGAAATAGAAGATGGAACCCCTCTGCTGGCAGGACAGGCTGAGAGAGTTGGGATTGTTCATCCTGGGGAAGAAAATGATCCAGGGAGACCTTCTTGGGGCCTTGTAGCAATTCAAGGGGCCTGGCAGAAAGATGGGGACAGACTTTGGAGCAGGGCCTGTTGGGACAGGACAAGGGGGGGATGGGTTGAAACTCCAAGAGGGAGATTTAGACTGGAGAGAAGGAAAAAATGTTTTATGCTGAGGGTGGTGAGAGCCTGTGCCAGGCTGCCCAGAGAGGTGGTGGCTGCCCCATCCCTGGTACCATCACAGGGGAGGTTGGCCGGGGCTCTGAGCACCCTGCTCTAGTTGCAGATGGCCCTGCTCCCTGCAGGGGTAGTTGGACTAGATGACCTTGAAAGGTCTCTTCCCACCCAAAACATTCTATGATTCTATAAGGAGCTCATTCAATTAAGCTATTAATTTGCAATCTAATGCAGAAGTCACTCCCAGGACTGGCTCTCCTTCCACATAACCACAGCTCATTTTCTTCACTTGTAGGAACAGAAAATCTACCAGGCAGGTTTTATGAGAATTAACATGAGAGAAGATGTACAAAACACAAAAACACTTAGAGGCCTATATTTTCTCCTGAAACATAGTAAATATACACTTAAATACACATTATATAAACTACAAAGCCCTTTATCCATTGGAAAACTCATCAAGGCTCATTAAAAATAGCTACTTTTCAAACTGCAATGTCAAGTACACCTCTCATTTCCCTTTTTGCCTTCCTCAACACAATACCAAAGAGCCCTGGATCAATGAAAGCTGTTTAACACTTCATCCTCCTCACACGATATGAGAACACTGCTCAAAAGCAGCATGTGCTTGGTATTCCCCAAAACATTCTATTCTTCAGAATAAACGTGGCACATTTGTGATATCAGTGCTAACTTTATCAGATCTTCTGCTGTCACATTCCTGTTATCATTTCTGGGCCTTCCAATTCCAAGTGAAGCCAGTTCCCCTGAGAACAAGCCAGAGGGGTTTTAGGAGCCTAATTTTGGTGCCTGGTGATTAAAGGGTGAAAGGATATTACGTGACAGAATAAGGGCTACTTTTACCTAGGCTGTTCTGACAGAGAGATGACAAAGAACTGCCTAATGACTCTCCGCTCTTCTGGTTTTATTTATTATTAAATAGCCAAACACTGGTGAAGCTCTGAGAACCCCTAAGTGAGAGAACGTAGTTATGACATAGAGACCAATATAAAAGGAGAATGAAAACTGAGAGAAATACAGTTGGCAAAGCCAAAAGAATGGAATATTGCAGCCAAAGAGAAGAAACGAAGGAAGATCACGAGAACTCAAGTGGAAATTCCATGATTTGAACACAAAAATGGGAAAAATACAGAAGAAACAGAGAATAAAGGCCTGCAACTGTACAAACAATCTGAACATGAAAGAGTAGATCTGCAAGGACCTTCAGCATGCAGCTCAGGTCCCCCAGACTCTCAGTGCACCTGCTCAACAGACTGATGAGATGCCCCTAGCAGGGACCACCTATGACAGCTCATTTTGCATAGTTATGTACGTACCAAATTAACTTTGTGTGCTGGTTTTGGCTGGGGTAGACTTAATTTTCTTCACAGTAGCTTGTATGGGGCTGCGTCTGGGGTTTGTGCTGGACACAGTGTTGATAATTCAGGAATGTTTTTGTTACTGCTGAGTAGCTTACATGGAGTCAAGGCCTTTTCTGCTCCTCACCCCACCAGTGAGTAGACTGGGGGTGCACAGAATTTGGGAGTGGACACAGCCAGGACAGCTGATCCCAACTGACCAAAGAGATATTCCAGACCATCTGACACCACGCTGAGCAGAGGGAAGAAGAAGGAAGGGGAGATGTTCAGAGCGATGGTGTTTTGTCTTCCCAAATCACCGTTAGGTGTGATGGAGCCTGGCTCTCCTGGAGATGGCCAAACACCTGTCTGCTGATGGGAAGTGGTGGATGAATTCCTTGGTTTGATTTGTTTGTGTGAGCGGCTTTTTCTCTACCTATTGAACTGTCTTTATCTCAACCCACGAGTTTTTTCATTTGTACCCTTCTGATTCTCTGCCCCATTCCACCAGGGAAGAGTGAGTAAGCAGCTGAGTGGGGCTTAGTTGCCATCTGGGGTTAAAACCTGACAGGGCAGACTGTCTTCTCCTTGGCAGCTGTCCACTTACCACCTTCACTTATCATTTGTCATTTTGACAACATAATGTTATGCACGGCTGTGGCCTTTTCCGTGGGAGGCTGCAATAATCGAGCAAGGCTGTGGAAAAGGATTTAGCACCAGAAATGGATTGTTCCAGCTGAATCCAGCAGAAAATCGAAGCAGCAAATCTGCAGGCCTGGCCTATGCCGCAGTGCGGTGGCTTTAGGGCTGGCAGGCTGTCACACTGTTGAGTGGAGTTCTCCAGCTTTGGAAGGCAAACAAACTGCAAGTCCAAACTCTATGGGAAGCTGTCAACAACTTTCTAAATACTCCACTGTGGGAATAGATTTCAACTACTCATCATCTGCTGGCATGAGGCCCCAGTCTGAAATTGCAAAATACATGGGTTGATCTTGACTGAATGTGTTCTTCTTCAGTTGTTTGAGGACCAGCTGTTTTTCTGAGTCTATCAAACAGAATTTGCATTCATAGGTTAAAACGTTTACCCGTTCTCTTCGACCAGTGCCACCCGGAACACTTCAGGTACATGCATTACATATATAAAGAGCCAGATGGAAGTTTAAACAGCATTTGTACCTTTAACTGCTTAGAATTTCCCTTTAAATCTCGGGAGAAAAACAGAACCTCCCCAAAATCCTTACCATTCTCTGATTATGTGAAAATCAAAACTCTAGGAACCCAGCTTCACAGGCATTTGTGTCTATCATTTAGAAGAGTGATTACAATGCGCAACATGAAAAATATATGCATAACACTCTAGGTAGAAGTAGTTACTCATAATGGAATCCACTTACAGTTAACTTGGGTAGAGCGAAAATAGACTTGAAGTGGATAGAAACTCTCAAATATTTTCCCTGAGTATGAAAAAGGAGGCTCTGAAAAATCAGATCACTAAGAGAATTCATCCAAAATACGACCAGGTTACCCTCTCATAATTGTCAGTTCATGCGTGAGGAGTAAGAACATATTCTTTATTCATCTCTAAGCAAGGGCTTCATTGTAAAATTCAGGGACGGAGTGTTTTATTTTGTGTTCAAGACCCTGTTCAATGATTATGTTTTCACAAATTAAATATTTTAAATGATTCTACAGAGATTAATAGCTCAGAATTCCTCATCTGCACCCAGTCATCAGTCCAGAGAGCACGTTTTTCACTTATTTTACACTTCCATTACACTAAATAATATTCTTACAACAGTAGTAGCCAGGAATGTCTGTGCACATATATCCACACACATAGGATACATATTTGATGGTCTATTTTTTTTCTTTTTATTTTTTTTCCTTTTCTTTTTCCTTTCCTTCTCTTCATTCAAAAAGCTTGCTTTTAATTGTTGTAAATTAAGTCAGACACTAAGTAGGTCTTAACTGGTGTGTGACATGCTCAGCACAAGGATGACTCCTTAATGAGGACTTAAGGAGGAATTTAGTCATTTAAATGCAAGAGGGCAAGTCTGAAAGTCTGCGCTTTCCGCACCACCGAGGACTGGAGAGACATCTTCCCGATGGCTATTCCTCAACCATGTCCAGGAATTTCAGAAGAACATACTGGTTGAGCAGGGCAAAGAAAGATCCAGGATCTCTCTAACAGTTTAACAGAGATTATCTGAGTCATCTACATCTCCTGAGCCAGAAGGCCTGATTACAGTTTGATGTCCTGGCACAGGAACAGCTGCAATGTCCACTCTGGGCACTCAGTGTGAGGTTCTGAATCCAGCTTTTCCCCAGTGGGAAGCTATCCTGCTCCAGTTAGAAAAAAAAGAACATCTTTCAGATAGTTTTAAAAGCACTTTGATGACAAAGAATGGCGCAAATTAAATCGAACAGCAAGAAATGTAGACATCTTGGTAAGAAAACCAGGGCAGGGGAGAGTGGAGGGGAACCTACTGAAGTTCAACAAGGGCAAGTGTAGGGTCCTGTCCCTGGGGAGGAATAACCCCCCTGCACCAGTCCAGGGGAGGAGGGACTTGATGAGAAGCAGCTCTATGGCAAAGCACCTGAAAGTCCAGGCAGACAACAAGTTCACCAAGAGACAGCAATGTGCCCTTATGGCCAAGATGGCCAATGGTCTCCCGTGATACACGGAGAACAGTGTGGTTGAGGGAGGTTCTCCTGCCTCTCTACTCTGCCCTAGGGAGGCCACAGCTGGAGTACTGTGTCCAGTTCTGGGCTCCCCTGTGGGAGACAAGCTGAGCAGTCGGCAGGACAGCAGCAATACTCATCTCCGCAGAAATGAACCTACACGGAAGAGCAGAAACAAACCAACACTGAAAATGTATAGTAGAAGATGTAGCTGTGACTCAATACACCACACTCCCCAGTTCAAGGGAGACAAGGAGCTACTGGAGAAAGTCCAGCAGAGTCTGGGAAGCTGCTGAGGGGCTGGAGCATCTCTGTGCTGGGGCAAGGCTGAGAGCCCTGGGGCTGTGCAGCTGGAGAA
>WTSP01023757.1:0-21120 GCA_025331215.1 Actenoides lindsayi
AGGTGGGGGAGGGCGGCGGCCCCGTTATTTATTTAATTTTACACAACGCTGCACATAGCACCGCGGCTGCTGATAAAGCCGGGAGGTGTCGGGAAGTTTGATTAAACCCTTTCCACGCGACCCCCTCGTGCCTGCCGCTTTCCTGACAGTCGCCCCGTGCTTCTCCTGTCACGACAGAGCGAGATGCTTTTGCTCCCGCGACGGAGAGTTCGGGGGGGCGATGATGACGGAGCACGGCAGTGCCCCGGGCAGGCAGGGGAGATGTCCCCCTCATGGGGGATGCCGAGCAACGCGCCCGCTCAGGGGGACGAAGGAGATTTCAATAAACTGCCGGATCGATGTGCAAAACAAACACACACAAACGCACAAACAGTACGCGTTACATTTCTGTCAGCTCGTTTAAGGATATTCTCGGGAGAATAGTTACCTTCTGTATCATCCTGTACCTCTCTGCTATTAAAATAGCATAAAAGCCCAATAGGGCATTTACTCTGCTTGATGATCTGGCGAAGAGCACCCCTGGCAAACCACACACACCCACGGCCTGTTTGGTCCACTCCAGCTGGCCAAAACCTTACAGAGAAAGGAAACCGTGCTGTAAACAGTGCAACTGCATGAACGTATTTGTTGCCATGACCGATGCTGGGCATCATGGTGGATGCTGAAGCCCTCAGGAAAGTGAATTCTTGAGCAGACCTGGGCCATGACACGCTTGTACTAGTCTCTGTGTCAGCACGGCAAGGACCCGTGCATAGCCTCCCTCCCCTGGCCTGTCCTTCCAAATCCACAGCCAAAGCACTCCTTGAACCAGACGGCAAATGCAATGCATGGTGACCTTTCTCCACCCCTGCCTATCAGAGGATGTTCATCGAAATCACCTTTGCTTACCTATAACCAAGCAGATGCTTACTTCAGCTTAAATCATTCTCCTGCAAAGCTGAATAGGGAAAATACGCATCTAAGACTGGAAATTGTCCAACACCAGCCACTTCATAATATTTCTGTTGCCGAGCAAAACCAGCATTCCAGGGCACGTGACTCCCACTGAAACACGTGGGGATTGTGATGTTAAAAGTTTGTGGAAACCTTTGAACACTTATCTCTGTCTTGTGAGAGTAATGAAGAAATTCGATGTCAGGCATGCAGTGATCCCAGAAGAACTATCTGGCTTTTGGAGGCACAGGTATTACACACCGAGGTGAAATTGCGCTAGACCCACAGTACTGGCAGGAACCCCTGTGTCCCGGCTGGCCTCTTAGAACTGCACAAAATCTTAAGAGGAATGGTATGAGGCTACTCTTAGTAAAGGGGTCACAGAGATTAAAGAAAAGTTCTAGTAAATGTTTGGGATGCTCCTGGGAATAGAAGATTTTTACAAAGCAGAACAGAAGAACTGGCAGCAATTACCTATGAAGCCTCCCAGTCTGCTTGGAAATCTACCCTGCTGTTAAGGCTGTTCTCATGATCACATCCCCCCTCTGCCGCCAATGGACCCATCTCTACACTTCACTGGCCAGTCCTATTGGACACTAAATGATATCTACTACCTCTCTTCCTTTTCAACCAGGACAAAGTATAATGAACAACTTGGAATCTCTCTGGGGTATGGAAATGGAATGCAATCTGGCACCATGGAAAAACACAGTTCATCATTGCCTAACCTATGTATAACTCAGACCAAAAAACAGTCTCTTGAATGCTAGCCAGTTTACAAGCAGTGAACCTCACAGCATCCACAACCTGCTGGAGATGCTTCACTGTCTCCTATCTTTTTGTTCTGCTAAAAGTTAGCACTCACACGGACAACCATCTGCATCTACAACTCAGAATCACTAAAATGCTCCATTAGTCTTTCCCTTAACACATGCCTTCTTGGTCCTAAGAAGATGATCCTATACTATCCTATCTCAAAATATATGTCCTTATACTTCTTCATTATGACACTGGAAAAATCAATGCTCTCTATGCCCTGGAAGTGGAAACGGGATTTAGTGTCTATCTTCATAAAGGAAAATATTGCCCATGTGTAGAAGAGACAGTTTACACCTATTTCCCCAGTCCTGGGAGATACTGTTCAACGTAACAGTATAAATGCCTTTCAGTATAGCTTCTCACTCTGTCTTAAAGAGACTTCTTTAGCTAGGGGGTTCTCATTTGGTGTCTCCCTGATTAATTCTCTTTTCTCATTTTCTTTCCTCTCTGCTTTCAGCCCTGTGCTCCACTTCACATTCTCAGTTTTCATAAAATACAAACTGATAAAATACTGATTATTGTTAATCTATATGCCAGTCAGGTAACACACACACTGTAGCATATGTATACACATGCAAGTATCTGACTTACTGGCCATTACAAGGATTCTCTTAATTCTTCACTGTGATCAGTCTGCTGGGATGATATTCAGCCTAAGAGATAGGTATTTTTAAAGCTGAAGAGTCTGTTGCACAGATGATACACTGCAAACTGGTCTGGATACATTACTTAATGGCACTACCAGAGATGTGTGAACTATGCATGAGGTACTGTGCCTTGCATACTTCAGTTATCAATGCAGGGAAGTTCTACACAAGTCATCTCTCTGAATCTGAATTAACATTTTATCTCATTGCTCATTTACCTATGCATGGTATTATTAGCTGAATTAACTGCGCAGACAGCTGAAGAGTGAATAATGCTTGAGAAATGGAAATAGCAAGCTGTAGTTGTAACTTTTTTTTTTTTTTTTTTTATAAAAAGCATTATTTGACTGGTTTTGACAGGTCATTCAAGACTGTTCAGCTTCTTGACCTAAAGTCCCTTATGCATAATTGCCTGCTTTTTAAATGTTAGCTCAGATATCTAATCTATATCTAATAGATACATCCATTTCTCTGGAAATGGAAGTGTGCCAAGATAGTAGGAATTTAAAGAATAGAGTCGGCAATACCATGAGAAAGTTCTAGCATGAACAACCTTTTGAGACATGCATAGTCACTGCAGAAAAAAACCAAACTATAAAACAGACAAACAACCACATTTTTGGGAAAGCAAACATAGCATTTTGAGGGGTAGACAAAAGAGACTAGAGAAGTATGAAGGATTTAACACGTAAAATTGAGAGGCTTAAATATACTATGTGATGATAAAAGGATCAAGGCAGGACTTAAGAGGGCATAGCTGGGCATATTTTAAATGAGCTAAATGATCTTCTCAGTAGACTTTTGCAGATGCTAGAAAGGTTTGAGGAGAATTTCAGGCAGCAGTCACTGAGCAAAAATGAAGAAAGCTACTCTTGATCTTTCACTGACTTCTGATGTGTTCTCATTTGCTTATCTGGGAAAATTTCAGGTGGGTCTGCTGGTGGGCATACTTGAACCTGCAGAGCAGCTCTCTACCCTTCTGCTACGGGCAATGGCAAATTGCTGCTCAGAGCTGGCTCTCAAAGCACATTTGTAAAAATTAATGTAAGAGATATGAAAGTTAATACCTGAAGAAAATACCAAGTTGCTTTCTGATTCTTTCATTATTAATTATTATTAATAATTAATTATCCTTGATTTATGTATCAAGACACATCGAGACAGGTTCCTGCCCCAAGGAGTTTGCCATGGAAAGGTCAGATTTCAAAAACCTTTGTTTATAATAACAAGTGCTTAGTCTGCAAGTAGTTCTTAACTATTTACATGGATAAAACCATTTTGTGTCAGTCTTATGTGTAGACTTTGGCTTCCACGCTGACAGGAGATGACAAAGAAAGAACACAAGACAAATGACAGAAATGACCCAGGTAATGGCAATAAAAATGGATGAACAGCAATGTGTGGGGTAGATTAAATAATATGCCTGCTAGTGGGTCCAGATCCCATTAATTCCTTTGTGAGTGCATGTACAGTCCTTAGCTACAGCACTTTTTAATTTTTAATGGATTGATCTATGTATCTGAGAGAGTGAAGCCCAGGAAGAGGCTAGGGGTAGCAGATAATTCTTGAGGGCCAGCTGAAAGATAGGAGTTTTGATGAGAGATTTGAAGGAGGAGTTGCAAATACTATCATCCACATAGGTTGCCTACTTTTTCCCCAATGTAAATCATTATATTTCTTGCCCCAATTTTTTATCAAAATTGCTTCCAACTTGTTTCAGTCTGTCACAATAATATTTTCATATGAGGAGTGTTGTAACCTAATTCCTTCATTTGAATAATACATTCATTTTTAATTACTGCAACTTGATCTCAGATTATTCAAATAACTGTTTCATTTTTTATGCTTACCCTGACCCCAGTGTATTTATAGGCTTTTATCCTTACCTGATACCAGTGTAATGTAATTATAGATTGTATTTTAATCATCTGCTATATCCTAGTGAGTTTGTTTAAATCACTCCAATCCAGAGTCTTTTATTTCTATGCCTTTTAAAATTCTACAATGGCATTCTCATTGCATAAAAGCAATATTTTTGCAGTTTACTACAATGAATGAACATTTTGCATGCATTGCTGGCCATGTTTCCAATTTAAATTTTAAAAAGTCGCTATAGAGAACTCTATGTAACATTAAATCCAGACTTGTAAACAGGCATGGGACGGCTCATCACTTTAAATCTTTGTTCATAGCTCCTATTTGCTCTCTAACATAACTTTACAAGAAACACAGCATAAAATAAATTTATTTCTGTTTTTTATCCTACCAAAAATAAAAGTATACCTTATACTAAGAACTGACAAAATAATTCTCTTTTCTGCTCACAGGCGCCAAATATTTGCAAGTTATTTTACCTGTATTAGAAAGAATTCCCCACTGTATCCAGAAGATAAAATAGCTTGGGTGATGCACATCATCATTAGTCATGGCCACATTTTGATTGTCAGGGTTACCAATCCTCTTTAAGAAGGATTTAACTCTTGGAAATGTTGCGTCTTTCCAAATGGTTAAATTTTGCTTAATGATAACTGTAAAAGCAATAAATGTTATGTTTTTTCCACTCCTTAGTGCTGATTCAGGAGTTCCTCCTTGCCTATCTTTTGCGCTGCTTCAGGATTCAGATGTACAGAGGCAGAAATCAGATCTTGGTGAAGCTCCTCATGTTTGCACATCTGACAAACTACCTCTATCTTTTTGGTTATCACATTGATTTGTACTGAGATAATCGCCATTGCTCTAGTAAAACTATGCCCTCTTTTTGAGCAGCCTTTGTTTTTGTGATAACATCTAGCAGCCAACAGTAATAGACCTTAGAATGTCCTTACAATGTGCCCCTAGTTGCAGCATATGCATTTTTCTACAGAATGATGCCATGCCCAAAGATACTTCCAAATTAAACCTTCAGCCCAGCAGTGTGGTGCAACCCATGATACTGTTCCCAAAGCTGAGTCTGTATCTGCAGTGGACAGCATATGTGAAAAAATAATCAGGAGAACAAAAAAATCCCCAAAGCTATTAATACATCTGATGGTTTGTGGCCACTTATTGCTGTATACTATCAGGGAAAGGGGCATGTATGTGTGCTGCTAAATTTCATGTCACTTGCATTGTCCAGACCCTTCCTTTCTCAAAGGTGCAACTAATTTTTAAGTACCTCTAGCTTCTGTTCCTTTCTATTCTCCATGTGCAACCATCCCTCCCCTCCATTTCCTCTCTGAAATGTCACTGTCAAATCTGATCCCTCCTAGCTTCAAGGAAATAAAAGTTCAAAAGGCACAGAAACATGATCCAGACTGATGTCTGTTGAGATGCCAGGTAAGAAATGGGCATTAGCTGCTTAAAAGTATACATAAAGTGTCTCTTTTTACTCCTACGTCCTTTAACAAATGATCTTTTCTCATAACACTTAAGAATGGCCCATTTTGTCACCAGTGACAGAGGAATTCTGACTACTACCTTGAATTTCATAAACAGAAATACTGTCCTGTAATATCAAAAAAACCCCAAACAAACAAACAAACAAACAAACCACAATTTAAAAAAAAAAAGGAAGAAAGTAAATAAGAACAGGGACTATGTGTTTATTGAATATAATCACTGATAAAAATGAATTATTGTGCTTTTACCAGATCTAGCCAAAGAAGCATGTTTCCCTCTGGGATTTCTACTACCATTTGGTCTAATATTCATTTTGCCTATAACAATACAAGCTTCATTAAGGAGGAAAACAGCAATTGTCTCCTTGAGATCAAAGGACAATCTGTTAAATAAAAGCAGTCAGACCTCTAGAATGAAATAGTAGGAAAAGTTTGAACTGAATTTTATGGTGAATCAAAATGTAAATTGTAATTTCACAAGGAAGACACAAAGCACAAAATTAACTTTGTAAAGACATGGCAAGTGGATATGTTGATCTTAAAAAAGTGCATAGATACTGAATACTTATCTATCAGTGGCATTTCTAACTATAACACTTCCAACACATGAAAAATGATGCCTGGCTAAGACTACTGGTCTTAGAGAATTACCATTAAACGAGAAACATTGCTTATCAGATAAATTATCTGATTGACCTAGCTTCTATTAAACTGATTTTGTATTTGAAAATTAAATACAGAGAAAAAATCCATCTCATCAACAATCATTCTGCAAATCTTGTGGTAGGATTGTACCTTTTTTAAAATCTGCCACATAATACCTAATATTATTCCTAAAGCTGTATTTCACTGTTTAAGATTTGGAACTGAAAAATGAAATAACATCTCTCTTGCCTAGTTTCAGCACTGGTTTCTCTGGATGTCAGAACAAAATCAGTGCACCTACATTTAACATTGGGCGTTATGGAGTTTATCATTGAAGAAAATACTTAAGAGAAACAGACATGCTAAAAATCCTAGCTTCTCTGAAAAACATAAAAAAGGTCTGAAAAAAAAGAAGGGTCTTGGTTAAGCCAGGAGAGAATTAGAGATGCAAATTCTTCTCCAGTGAAGCATTCCCATAAGACACAGGGCAGCCCCAAAAGCAGACAGTGCCAGACAGCAAACCAGGCCAGCTGAGGACAATGAAAGAGCCCTTCAAATACATTGATGTGTTCTAGCATCACCCTCAGTTTCCTTATAGAAAAATGGTGGTAAAAACAGCAATGGGAACTATGACTCTTGCAGGTTTTATTTCCCTCTGCGAAAGACACAGTCTAGAGCAGGAAAGTTCAATTTCAATCTCCCACTTCCAAAGTAACACAATCTCTAAGCTATTTCAATCCTCTTATTGAGCTGTGTCCCTATCACTAATCAAGTAAAAAAAATTAATACAAATTATTCTGAAGAAGAAAAACTCAAAAGAAATAAAATC
Organism: Actenoides lindsayi; assembly: GCA_025331215.1. Classification (NCBI taxonomy): domain Eukaryota; kingdom Metazoa; phylum Chordata; class Aves; order Coraciiformes; family Alcedinidae; genus Actenoides; species Actenoides lindsayi. The sequence goes on from WTSP01023757.1 coordinate 7,251, forward strand.
CCCCTGAACATACATTAATTCTAAAGACTTTTGAAAGGCTTGTGTTTATAACAATTAGAAAAAAGATTTTGGAAACATTTTTGCCCAATACTTTGTACACGATTTTCACACACTTCTTAAATGTGTTCAACAGTCACAGATCATGGATCTGGACTAGATTAAAAAGGACACTAGTGGTTAGTTTACCTGGTGCCTTTATACACCTGCCAGTGAGTAAAAACTTAGGGGAACAATCTGCTAACCTCAATCAGCATACCATATAGTCTCCATAAGTGTAATTTATAGCTTAATGCATCCACAAAGCATTGTGAAATGCATTAATGACTTTGAATACAAAAGGTTAAATCATTACTACTATTATCTCATCAGAAAACCCTGCATTTTTATCGCCGCTAGACCAGTCAAATAAATGTCTGGTTTTGCTATCCCACTGGAAACCCTGGTAAACCAATGGAAATAATGGATGGGCATCTGTAGGCAAGATTACATATTTTGATTTCAAATGGAAAATAAAGAACAAACTTGCAGTTTACAAACTCTGAAAAATCCATCTAGTTGAAGCCTTTGATACCCTTCCTTCTGTATTTAAAATGCAAAGCACAAGTACAAAGAAATATGAGAGAAATCAATACTGATGCCTCAGCAGTACTTTGGTAAAAAATTCATGTCAAAGAAAAAAAATTTAAAAATCTTATTCATCACCAGCTAAAAAAGAAATATAATGCCACTAAATACAAGTAAATATTTAACAGAAATTCTAGTTGAGCAAGATTTCACATTCTAGGATTTTCTTTATACATCAGAATGATTTCTTTCAGAGGGAAAACATACGTCTCTTTCAGAGGGAAAACTAGAGGCCTTTTTTGACAGTTGTGATTCATATTTGCCTCTGACACAAATAAGAGAGGGGACATTGATAATATAATTTTTTAACAGCATAAATAATTTTGATGTAAACCAGCTATTTCTGCTGTAATGAAAGTGTCTTTTATTTTAAAATGAGTTATTTCTTATGAAAAATGTGACAGTGCAAAAGCACTGTGATAAAAAACAGGTACTGAACATTATACCTGGCGACAACAGAAGTCCCTGCTTGGAGATGGGCGATTCAGCTTTCATAAACTTCTGCATATTGCTCCAACATTCTACTGATTCAGCTCTGCTTTGAGCAGATTTTTACACTATCTATGGTGCAGCAGGATCTATGCTGGCCAGCTACAGTATCATTTGAAAAAGAACAACTATTTACTGGGAAATACAGCAGAAACACTAAATTATACTGTTAGATAGCCAGTAGAAGTTAACAATTTTACTTCATGACCAATTTTTGCTAGAGTGAAGTAGTCTTTATTTCCATTTTACCAAGACCTTAAATTACATAGTCTTCATGTCTCTATTTTGTAGTTAACACATCTCTTGACTTTAGTGAAACAGCATTTGTTCAGACCCATACCAATAGGTTCAGATGATCAGTACAGAATGCCATTCAAACATTCTTGGATAGGAATATCATCCCTAATAATCAAACTTGATACACACACTGGTTCTTTGGCATGTCTATCATCCTGGCCATCTGTTAGGGTGGAATTGTGCCTGCTAAAAAGGAGATATGCCAGTTTTAACATGATATAGGTGCCATCAAAATGCAAGTGATGAAAGAAAAGCTCTAGAATATGGCAGTGATCAGTCTTCTGCAGAAAGATCCTCTGGGAAGCAACCTAACTGTTAGGAATATTACATTGCTAGCTATGATAATCAGAACCTTTGGTTGGCTTTTGTATCTCTGTCCACCCTGTCTGGGTTCCTGTCTTTATACTACAGCATCAGTGCTTGGTGCTTTGCTCTTGCTGAAGGAAACACATCTTCCTCATTTACCATTAAAGCCTAATCACATTAAGTATCCTAATTTGAAAGTCACGTAACAGTAAGGCAAAAATTGTCTTTACACCTTGAAAAATCTGAAGTGATACTGATATTTTTAAGAATAAGTACTTTAAAAAATGAAACACAATCCTGCTTATTATCCTTAATTATAAATGTCCTTAAAAGGTCTCCTTTACTAGTTCTGGTAGAAACCATGACTCAGAAGCACTCCTACTGTCTGATATTGTTTAGAGAAGAGTGACTTCTCTTATAGTCTCTGTGCTACTGCATTATCTTTAGAAACATAAAAAAATACCCTGCTAGACAGAACAGAGGATGGTCCATCTACTTCAGACTCTGCCTCAGATGTAACAGGAAATGTTATTTAGAAAGAACATCAGAATTTGGCCTCCTTCTGCAGTTCATTCCCCTGAGAGTTCCCAAGCATGCACAAGGATTACGAATGTTAGCAGCACATCCTATTAATACCATTTACAGATCCATTGTCCATAAATTTGTCCAATATCTCTCTGAACCTGCTAATACTTTCTGCTTCCACGGGCTCCTGTGGCATCAAGTTCACAGAGCTAACTCCATGCCGTGATGATCTGTTTTAAATTGTTCCTTCTCCTGGTTTCCTGTAGCACTGCAGGATTTGAGGAATAACAGTTCTTCATTCACTTTATCTACCAGCTTCAACACTTCGTAAGCCTGTATCATATTTCTCCCTCAGCTTTCTCTTCACCAAATGGAGAAGTCCCATATTTGTTGTCTATTGTCTGAAGATAGCTGCCCCCTTGATCACTTCACTTGCCCTTCCTCAGCTGTGATCAGAGCTACACACAGTACTCAAGATCCGGGTGCACTGAGCTTTCCCATATGACAAACTAACAGCCTCTGTCTTGTTCTAAAAACTGTATAGGCTTTTGTGATCTGTAGCAAAAGATCTTTAGATGTGTTTAAATGAGAATTCTAGTCTCATACAATTGAATGGTTGCCTCTAGGACTCAGATAAAGCTGTATATTGTCACTGAAATAGAGATGTTTGGTACTTCTGACTTTCACAGTCTACAAAGGGACACAGCATGTCATACCTGGGATAATGTAGCTATGCATTAAGCCATATGATCCTACTAATGATGAAAGGCTACACAATGAGCATACACAGAATTTATAATATTAGATAGCTATGATATATACAGCTTAGGCATACTAAGAACTTTTCAGTTACCATATAGCCAGTGCACATTTTCTGTATTTGAGAAGCTACTTGAAAATGCTCAGTGATTTTCTAGGTAACCATAAAAGACTGGAGAATGAAGACTTAATACTATTTTGCCCACCAAAGATTTCTACAAGAAATTCTGCACACAATTTCCATTTGAACAACCTGCTAGTCTACTAGCAGAACTTCTGTGTCAATCAAAATAAATCTCTGAGAATGCTTCTGACTGCATAAAATGTTAGCCCTTCTACAGGCCTGAACCTGTAGCCAACAGAGTCATAAGAAATCTCTGGTCCGGATTTGTTTCTTAAACTGGTGCCAACTCCTGCTGACACATCTGCTCATTCTTTTCCAGCTCCCAAAGTTACTGGATAGACTATCTCTTTGCAACAGGTGAACCCCTTTCAGCCAGCGTAGCAGCTGGGGCACATGCGTGTGGATTAATGGCACCTGAAATATGCCAGACTCTCAATATCACAGATGATTGTTCTTCTCCCAGCTTGGCTTTCCAAGATGATACTACCGTGCCAGAGCACAGTGGAGAAGACCTGCTGTCTCTTGAATTTTGCTTGGCTACAACTTTGTAGAAGGGAAGAATGTATTACCAATAAAATGATGTTCTCTTTTAAGCATTATGCCACCCTTGGTAAGATATTTGAGTTTCAAGGTTAATAGCGTATTTTCTTTTTCCAGGGCTCTCTGAATCTTAACACTTCTGTCTCCACTACAGGCTTGACCATCTGATTCGTCGAGTGTGATGATAATTCAAGACCTGTCTCTGTTAAGACAGAATAAGTGATAAATGCAGTAAGGCTTATTAAATACAGACTAAGTGTATTTGATAAACCTGATGCAAGTCCAGGTGTGTGTATTAGACCTTCTGGAAGTAAGTATTTCAGCATGGTTTTCACCAGTACTCTGGATTGGTAATAACAGCAAGTTTCTGGCATACTCCTTAAAACTTGTTTCTTAGAAACAATCCATCAAAGTATAAAAATTGCATGATATATTTTCAGTATCTGTCATCTGTGAGAAATATTACAAATGCTGAACATAGTTATTTATTCTTTCTTGTCATACCTGTAAAATTCAAACTGTCCATACCATGTCTAGTGTAGGAAAAACAGGATGAAGAAAAACATGAGCTCCTTTTCTGACCAAATAAATCTATTTGAGGTCCCAAATTTGCAAGGAAAGACAGTATTTATTGGTGCACAAACCTGCTTTTGCAAAGTATCCAATTCCCTGTGAGAAAAAAAAAATACAGATACTGTCTGTAGGCATGGGAAAAGCAACAAATTCATGTTGCCAAAAGGCACATCAAAGAATAAGAAAATGCATTGTTTTCCTAATAGACATACATATCAACAGTCTACAAAGCTGCTTTTATTGAACTGATCTATCATTATCCAAGGAATTATTGATGGAAACTTTAGGTATGCTCTATGTAACCATTACAAAGACTGATAGTAGTACAGCTTCAGGAAGAAAAATTACATCAAAAGGTCTTCCCTCACCTAGGTGTGAACATCATGACATCAAGTCAAAATGACTGTCCACTGGAACTAACACACCATAGAAATGCATATGATAGATAGCTGGATAGATTAGCAGAGGCCTGAAGGAAAGGCATTTGTGTTCATAATGGTGATTTTCTGTGTTTACTGTGTCCTAAGTAAGTTCAGATTTTACTTTAAAAATCAAGTTACATCGGCATTAAGAGATATTTACCTTTATGTGTGAAAAATATATCAAGCTGAGCAGTAGTAGGTAGCAGGAAAAGAAGTGCAAGAGGGATTTTTTTTTTTTTTCTGTTCTGATTTGGAGTTTGGCTTGCTGAATGCCGTATCACAGTCTGTTAAAGGAAGGCTCTTCACTCCCAGAACTGACAATAATCAAGTCTGCAGAATAGGGCCTATCTCTCTTTGATTGTAAGAATGTCCATTCCTTTTGTCCCATAAATAGAAAATATTAAAGTGCACTAGAAAAGATTTGACCACTACCTTAAATTTCCAGTCATAAACACAACTTTCACAACCATTCGTTATTACAGGATGGGAGCTCTGCTTTTATTGGAGTTGACATCAGAGAAAAGTTGGAAAGTGTAATCAAAGAGTGTGTAATTAATTTTGAATAATTTGAAAATTCTATGGATATGTATTTATATTTGTATTATTGATATTGATACTTATGTGTGTGTGCATATATTTTCCATTTATATGTACACATGTATACACACATGCATACATAGTTCATCAGACTCAGGAAAGACAGAAAAGGAAATAAAAGTGATTTTAACCTTTAACATAAAGGGTACAACCCTAAGCTACCAATCATTCTGCTCTGAATTATATCAGCATAAAATAGAACACAATAAGCTGCCAAGTGCATTAACTATGGATTTTAGATTGGAATTTGGAGAAGGAGAGAGAAGAAATCTCTCCCATGATTTTAATTAAAAAAAAATAAAATGAAATAGATGACAAACTCAGTCTCCAAATAACAATGGCCATTCAATGCTTATTTACATGGCTGTGGTGGATCTCCATATTAACAGGTAATAATGTCTTTGTTCTCTTGTTAGAGATCTGCTACACAATCTGAGTATCAGATGGACTCATTTCAAGGTTGAAAATGCAATCTTGTTTCATATACTTGGCACTTGAAATTTGATGTTACTAGCTTTGTTTAAAAATCAATTGTACAAGTTGCAATGTAACAAAATACATATAGCTAGAGCATAGTCTTCGTAACAGCTCCTATTGTTTTGCATGAAAAATGCATTGACTATAGTATTACGAGAGTAAATGTGCTGTATGCTGAAAAATTCTGTCACTTTCTATTAGCTGTAAATTATCGACTAGTATAAACCCTAATTTCATTTGTCACATTCTGTTGCATTGCTGCTCTTCCTTGTTCCCATTCTGTCATTCTGGCAGGCCCACTCTGCCCCAGGTATCACGGCATCGCCATCTGCACCCGACATCTGTCTCTCTATTGATCACACGGGTTTAGCACTTGATCAAACAGAGCACGACAGAATACATCTCTTTTTGCAGTACTGCCAATGCCAACTGCTGCATGAAATCTATTACAAAAGCACTCTTTTACCTAGTTTCTGAAACTGAAAACAGGTTTCTCTTCTTTTAAAAGATTCTTAAGTTTTTTATTTTTCACTTTCTATCATTTATTGCAAAGAAAAGTAAAAAAACAATAGGCTGCCAAAAATTAGAAAGGAAGCATTTTTATCCCAAAGTATGCAAACTAAGAGAATAAGGCTCCCCAAACTGAGATTATTTATTGAAATACATTATTACATTAATTCACAGTTTGCTAGTAAACATGCATTTTTTTGCTTTACTGGGAAATAATCCTACAAAACAGGCTACACCAGAAGGCGCTAAACAAGCACCTCAGAGATTCAAACATGGTCTCTGGAGAGCCTTAGCTCTCTCCAGTTCAGATGGTTGACTCTAGCGAGTGACCTGGGGACCAAAGAAAGGGACATAACAACTCATTGCCCAAGCAGTGAGAAAAAAATTAGTGCATCTGAGAACTGATCTGGCATGCTATCCTGGAAGACTGGCAACAGCCAATTCTTGGCTCTGGAATATGTCTGAAATCACATCTCCTTCTGTAAATGAAATACCTGTAACAAGGTTTGGGCATCAGATGCCTCCGTTCTTATGTGAGCAGGAGCAAGGAATTATTTTCTGAGCATGAGCATTTAAATAAGAAGTATTCATGCTTTAAAACACAAAAAGATGGTGTGCACTACATTTTGCGTAGGTATTCTGGTAGAGTGATATGAGAACATAGGATAATCCAAAATGGTAACCTCACAGACTTTAATGTGCATTTGGCTTCTTTCAGGGGATGAACTGCAAAAAAAATCGTGCAATAGCACACTCAGTATTCTTTCATAAAACAGTCTGTGACCAGTTCTGACACTGAAGGTAAGTAAGATTACAGTGAACTTCATAAAATTAAGCTTTTTCATTAGTAAAATCACCAGCACTGGCATAGGTGACATTATGGATTGACTGTCTTGGAGAAAGCTCTATCAGATATTGTGCAGTTTACAAGATGCAATAAAACTCTGCATCCTTGCAGCATCACTGGAAATTATTTTTAAGAAAAATGGCGAAATTCCAAAACTGTATCTGGTTTCTAAGGCCTTAGATACACCTACGGCAAAGAAGGTGTTCTCAGTACTTGACAATTTTATCTGTTATTGACACTGATTTTATGAGAAGTTCTTTTATAAAAGTACTTGAGAGGGGTTTACTAGCCATAAGAAATGAGGTATATAACGCTAAGAAATTAATTTCTGGGCTAGAAAGAATCACAAGGACAATGTATCTGCTTCCCAGACAAAGCATTATGGATTAAAAGCACCTAAGTATTTTTTGAAAATGTCTTCATGCTTTCCACAAGTGGATACCATTTTTCTATCAGTTGTAATGTATTATAAATCCACTGGCTAAACAAAAAAGACATGCGTTTTCTGAAAACAAATGTTGGCTTTCTATATACAAACTATTCAATAACCCAATAGCCACATACTGAAAAGATAGCATAAATATGGATAACAAAGTATGGTGAAAATAAAATCGTTGTTACGAACAATCAGATGAACACACACACACCACACCACCCCAAATCGTGAACACTAAAAGACTATTTTCCTTGTTTCAGCTGACAGTATTAGTAACAACACAGGAATTAGACCAGGATCTAGCAATGTATTATTCATTAGATTTTTTTGTAGCCAAATACATTAGAGTATATAGTTATACCAACAAATTAATATTTTAGAGCTAATTGAAATTGTTCTTCCTATAAAGATTAAGCTTCTTCCCACCCTACACACTTCAGTCATTAAAATAACACTTTTAATGCCTTGTCTAAATGATGTCTCACATTAATGCAAAGCTATATTAAAGCACTCAAATGACCAGTTCTTTTGTAATGCATTCTATATGATCAGACACTGGGTCAAATCTGGGCAGTGTGTATGAAGTGGTATCAAGTGGAAGCTAATTAAAATATATTCTCTATAGAACTTTGCAGAAAAAAGAGAACAGTAATCATCAGAAGGTAGAGTCTGAAAATGGCATTTCTGAAAGGCTTGCAATGTGATTTATTCTCTTTGCAGGAGGATACTTTTTGGAATAAAGACTTAAGAAGATGGCATGAATGCTTCAATTACAAAGTACCTTACTTCATTCCTATCAATCTTTGTGATAACCTGTTTCTGGTTTGTTCAAAACATAATTTTAGACCACTTAGGTTTGTTAACAGAAACAGTATTTAGATACCTTTCTCACAATCGATTAAAAAAACCCAACAAAATATTTATGAAATAAATCTAGCCAAATATTTTAAACTTTTCAGTCTTACAGAAACTTTAACTCACAAAATGATATACATAACAGAGTAAATAGTAATTGAATCTGAAAAAAGTATTTTATCAAAGTTCCCCTCCCATATTAATCAGATCTGTCTCTTTCCTTACCCAAATCCATGAAATACAGTACGTTTAATTTTATTTATTATTTTTTTAATCCAAGTTTTACAACATAGAAGTTGAATCTTCTCTTTAAGTTCTATTGGTGTGTTTTCTATTGTACTTTTACTGACTGGGGGAAGGGGAAGTAGATATGTCAAAGGATGAGATTCTCCTGATATCTCCACATTACTCGAGAGGAAAGACTTTCATGAGATACTGCCATTTTGTGCTCAAATGTAGGTAGATGTGTGGAAGGAGGGAGGGTGGCTATAGTCAAGCTTGCAGAGTTAGCATGGGGCAATTAGACTGTATTTTTTTTTCAGGCTTTGGTCATTTTGTCAGATAAGGCATCAACCCCCTTATCCACTGACTTATCTCTTTTAAAAAAAATAAATATGAATTTCAGGGATGCGGGTATTAAGAAGATGGATGAAGCACTTTCTAGGGATAAGATGTGTAGGGTTGGAAAGATCTTTTTCTCTGATCTACTACAGTAATTCTTACAGAATAAAAAATACAAAAAAAAAAACCCCAACAAAAAACCCAGAATGAACTTTTTAGTTCCATCCAGTGTGCTGAATTTACTATGTCTATATAAATACAGTGCTGAAAGCATAAACATTGATTTTTTTTTTCCCTGAGAACTTCATATCATAACTTCATAATAACTGCTAATCTATAAAATAGCTTTTTTTCCCTCGTGTTTGGTTGTGATAGATCTTTCCATTCACAGTTCATAGCATGATAATGTTAAGCGCTTACTTTTTAGAAGGCCCGTGGGATACTTTTTTTCCTCCTTAGCTCTTCACTTGTTATTTATTATTCATGGGATTACTTTGATGTGGTCCAAATTACAAATCTTCCAAAACTGGGACTTTTCATTTGTGCTTCCACTCCTGTGCTGTAACTGTGGTGTTTTATGCAGAAGATGCATCTGCACTACAGTAAAACACTTCACCCTAATGTAAGTAAACATATCCATGTTCCTTTTAATTTTAATAGGTGACAGTTCAACCACTGTAATGGAGAAAGTGGCACCCTTATCCTAGTGAGAATTTTGACTGGTTGAGCTGCCAACACCAGCCTCCAGCACCCACACCTGTGCTGCAACAGTGCTGAATTTCACATTTCTGTCCCTACATCTATGCCAGCTTCAGCCACTATGCTATAGACTTACGTCAAGAAAGAAAAGGTAAAACTTAGTTTTTCTGAATTTCGTTTTAGTTGGAAAAAAGTTTCCTGAAACAATGCCATTTGGCTATATTAATAACTGGTAAAAGATAAATGTAGTTGTAGTCGCAGTGCCCTCAACCGCAAGTCCTGCCCTTTGCCTCACAACTCTGAAGGGAAGTTTCCTCCGCCCCTTCTCCTCAGCAACACCAACCAGACCCTTACACACTGGTGTAACATGCTTTGGTGGCCACCTGGCTGCATTATCCCATGCCTAGCGAAGGTCTGTTTATGACCTGACTCTGCCTACCTGTCCTGGTTTGAGTGAGAACAGAACTAATTCTGTTCAGTGATTTTACTTTTCAGCTCAGTTGTTCTAACTGCACTTTCTGAAGTTAGCAGCCTGTTCTCACAGACAGTGTCTGCTTCTAGCAGTGATAACGCCCCATGGTTAGAGTTACTACCAAGGATTGGTGTGCAGACCAAGGCCACTGCTGGATCTTGTGTACCACACTGGGGAGTGCAGAAAAGCGCAAGGCTGCACCTGTAGGGAGGAGCGGACAGGACAGGTGACCCCAAACTGATCAATGAGGGATTCCAGCCCATAGACGTCATATTCGGCTTAGAGATGAGGGATCTGGAGGGTCTCTGGGCTCTTCTCCTCTGTTGGACTGGTTTGCCAGCTTTTGCTCGACTTGGCTCAGGTCCTCTTTTGGTTCCTTGGAGCACCCAAGGAGGACTCTGTCCGTTCTGCCTTCGATCCCAGTCTGTGTGTTCCTGAACCCGGTACCAGAATCCAGCTCCTGAACACAGCTCCCGTCTGCTGCATGGCCCAGTCTGGGACTTCCCTGGTGCCTGCTCCACAGCATTGGTGGTGATGGTGATGTAATTACCATCAGGGTGGTTGGGTGGTTGGGTTCTATACTAGTTTTGTATGTATTTGTATATATTCCATTGTTATTATTATTAATTTTCTTTTCATTAAAGCTGTCCTAGTTTCCTTTTCTAATTGCTAAGTCTCTCTCTCTTATTTCCTTTCTCTTCCCCTTTGGGGAGAGAGGGGGGATTAACAGAGAGTGTCTGTTATAGGTCTAAGGGGCTGCCCTGACCCTAAACCGTGACAATGTTTTCCATCTATCCTGTGTTTTAATGAAAGCCAATTACACCTTCCAATAAGCCTCATCATGATGAAATAAATTATGGAGGTCCTGGATGGGCATAAGGCTAAACTGTCATTGAAAAGTTCAGAGTAAGGTCAGAATTTCTTTATGACAATTAAAAAGTCTTATGTCACCTTGCTTGTAAGTAAATTGAAAGCTACACCTCCCGAAGAACATGGAAGGAAGCATGTAATTTAGAACAGTGGTACCAAGAGTCTGCAGCACATTGGGGTGAACTGTTTCCATCCTTCTTAATCCATGTAGTTTGGAGGTTTGATGAGAAAAACAATACAGAAACCCTGACTTTGTCTTCTATAGCTAACTGTGACATAATTCTAAAAATATCTACATATTCAGATATCTGTAATATGAATTCTCCTTGGGGCTAATGTTTTGGAGGCTTTTTTTCCTTCTGGCTAAGAATTACCCAGATTTTGGTAAGCCATCTGTCAAATGAAAGAATATTGAGCTTTTTCCAAACTGCAGGGATAGTAATTCTAGAAGTTAATAACAAAAGATGAAATAATATATACTGAACAAAGCTAGCAGAGTAATTATCAGCTCTTAATAAAGCTAAAGTATAGGATAATAATAACTCATTTAAGATGAAATTATATATTTTTTCCAGCGATGCGAAACAGTTTCTGGACAATACCACCACATACGAATCTGAGCACATTTGCCCACATTCTCTTAAACATAAATCATTCCTGACAATGACACTAACTATATAGTAGGAAAATCCTCAATATGCTTAATAGATAAAATTCAGTTTGTGCAGAGGGCCTGAATAGGGCTAGGCAAGAAATATGAACATTGCAATTTTAGATAATGAAATAACAAGGAATTCCGATTCTACTCAAAGAATGCAGGCTCTTAAGTCGGATTCAAGAGGATTATATCAGATTCAAGAGTAATCTGATACACAACTAGTCAAACACTTTATTTCTGAAAAACAGTTTTCTGAATTTATACTGTGAGCATATAGCTGACACAGCAAAGCCAAGTAATTGGTGTATATTATGTGTTGCTGTAAACTGTCCCTAAACCTCAGGACATTAGCATAAATATGTCCCCAAAAGTGGGAATCGCACCATTTTTCCTTCACTGAAGTTTATTTTGCATTTTTGACACAGTCTTTTCCTCCATGATTTGAATATTGACTACGCTGAGCACCTCATATAAACCTTTTAATTCCTGTTGAAGTCAAGGCTGTTGAGAGGACTCAACAGTCCAGGGAAATGCAGGTCTGGGGCTGATTCACATTTTACCTCTCTGGTTCTGGAAAGGCTATTTATGAGTAGACTAGTGTGCCGCTGACCACTTGGGAAGGTGAGGACCCAGCTATCTAACACAACACAGACCTTTACAGGGAGTTGGAAAGAGTGTTGGGTTTGGGGAATATTCAAAGGTTTGGAAAAAATGGATGTCTCCTGTGTTAATGACATTTTGTTTAAATACTATTAAGCAACACTGAAGAAAAAATGCTCTCTTAACTCAGATGTATAATTCCTTATCTCAGTTATATATGGCATGTTACATATTTTTTAACATCTCTTTTGTTTCTAGAAAGGAAGTATTACCTTAGATTATTCTCCCTATAGCTAGTTTTTAAGATACACTAAAACTCCAAAAGCCTTTCTTTCTTTGTTTTTTTTCAATGGAATTTGGGTTTTTTTCAATAAAATTCATACTTAGCAAATGGTAATATAGTTGTGCTTTTGTTTGTATTATGGAAATTATATAGACAATCAACATGAGATGCAAAAATGAGCTTTGAAATAAATGCAGCTGGACACATTTTTCAAATATTTTCCCAGTGCTGTAAAAACTGGAGATTTGTAAAACAAAATGTTAAAATATTAATGATCTACTACAGTAAAGAAATCGAAAGCACCAACACTGTTATAATGGAGTTTCATATGCTCTGTGAAGCCCTGGAAATTAGAAAGTATCCATTCACACACTTGCAGTGTAACAGATGTGGACTTTTAATTGAGTCAACAGAAGATCACTTCCTAAATGGCTTACCATATTGGTATTTCCCGGCACAAACTCAGCTGGCTTCTGTCAAAGTTAAGCCTAGCATAGGTTTAATTCTGAGCCACATCAAATTTGTCTCTGATGTATCTTCATGAAGTTGGTGGAACTACACTAGTGTAAGTTCAATATAAGAGGCTTGTGCCTTTAAATTTAAGTGCTAATTTAAATGCTGAACTATTTCAGAATAGTTTAGTTGAATTGTTTATTGGGGGAATTCTAAGGACAATTTCTTGCTGAAAAATACTTCATTTTCAATACTAATATAAAAAACTTTCTGTGATAGTCTTTTGAACTAAAGCTATTTTGTTCATGAGCTCACATATATTTACATTAAAAAAAAAATAAATCTATTTCCATTACAGGATTTTGTTTTCAGAAGGATCTTAACCACAGGAGAGTTCATGGTCAAAAAATGGTTGAAATTTAAATCTGAATGGAGATGAAGGAAGTAACACTGCATGAAAACTGCTTCTTACTTTGTGCACAAGCATTGGCTTACCTTCTCATCTTCTTAAGGTCTACAGAAGGTATGTCCAACTACAGTCAGTAACTTTTGTTGTAACATTTAATCCTCTGATACTGAAATGCATAATCTTTTCCCAAATTGCTTTTATTGCATCCTGAAATATTAGGATTTTGGTTTCCAGTACTACTCAATTCCTAAATAAAGTTTCTGTCTTTTGATTACTACACCCTTGTATTTTCAGGATTCTACTTTATTTGTTTCCAGTCCAAATCAATGCCAATTCTTATAAATTATTGTTGAGTTTATATATATCTTCCCCATGCCAGTCCATTATACATATTAAAGAATTTAGGGAATTAGTGACAGAACCAGAGGGAATGGCCTAAAGCTGAAACAAGGTAGGTTTAGACTAGACACTAGGAAAAAATTCT
>WTSP01023757.1:21220-36220 GCA_025331215.1 Actenoides lindsayi
CTAATCGCTAAGTCTCTCTCCCTTATTCCCTTTCTCTTCCCCTTTGGGGAGGGAGGGGGGTTAACAGAGAGCGTCTGCTATAGGTCTAAGGGGCTGCCCTGACCCTAAACCATGACACTACCCCACCACTGAGGTCATAAATCATATCCTCGTTTTTGTTGATCTAAAGAAGGGTCTTACTAGATTAGACTCAAATCAGATCTTAACCACTATGTGGAAAAAAATGGCAAACCAAAATGAAAAAAAAAACCAAATGAAAAGATAAAAAACAAAGTATGCCGTCTCCATTAAAAGAAACAAAGCAATGGACAATATATCACAAAACTGTTCCAAGGACTAATTAATCTCAGTGTTTAAAAAGTGTATTTATTTCCAGTTTCAGCTGTTTGCTGTCCAGCCTTTGGCTACTGCTATATCTTTACTGCTAGATTAGAGAGCCATTAGGAAAAGAGGAGAAGGTAGCAGTAGAAATGGGGCTACAAACAGATACTATTTGGAAAACACTAATATATACTGATGATATTTGAATTCACGTACAAGGCTAGGTTTTTAGATGTTCTTCAGTAAAAATATTTAACAATATTATTGTTTTCCTTTCAAAATGATATAATACACCTCTCAGGCGGATCCTGTTTACATTGAAAGAACAACTTTATTCTTGTAAGAAAACTTCAGATTAGTAGAAGCATCAGGAAACATGTACCCTGCCTCTCTCTGGCCCAATGGCAGGTAGAATATTTCACAAGGAGCCAGGACTGCAAAGATGCATTTATTTTTTGTGGTTCTGTAAAGTATGTTTGGGAATTACACATGTTGTCAGCTTTCATTTTCCCCTGAACTTCTAAGTGAAAAAAAATTCCACAATAAATTATGTAAATTCATCAGTAATACCTGTAATGTTAGTCAGATGCTCAGTATGCTATAAGGCCCAAACTGTAGATGACCGCGTGAGATTGTGAATATAAAGGACCACAAATGCTAAGCAGGTTTCGAGTAAGACTTTGTGAAAAATACATGTTTATATAAATATATATATAAACCCAGCAAGAAACACATATCATTTCCATGTACATACCTTTTTTTGTCATTCAGATACTGTTGTAGTCCTTCCAAATACCAAAATTAACAAGAAGTGAAAGGAAAGGAGACTGTCAATAGCAGCATACAATTTAAATTTGAAAACTATGCTATGGAAAATGCTGGCATTTGAGCTACTAATCTTCAGATTAACGCCTATGGCTCACTCGGGAGATGGTTGTATGAAATGTACAGCTATTACATCAGCTTGTAACAGTGAAGGTGAAGCCCATAGTGGTCTAACTAAAGCAATACACCTCGGAAACACAGGGTTTTCTTCCTGTGGATGCAGGACAGCAGATAAAATACCAACGTTCTATGCACTGTTATAAAGATTAACAAATCTTGGTTTTTTTCAAGTGTAGCTTCAGATCATGACATACCAGACAAGTTCTTTACTTTTTGAGTACATCCTTCAACACTAAAATCAGTGCCTATCTCTTTGGATTGCAAATATATAAAACAAATAAAAATTATCAAATTAAATATATGAGTAGTATACATTATGTATACAAATTTGTTATAATCACTGTAGTTACTGGTGACCGTAATTTATTAATATTTATTAAAATATTAGGTGATACTTGGTTAACAAGTTCTACAAGAAATATAAGCTAACTGTTCTTGAGATTTATAATTATTATATAAACATGAATTAAATACATGAATTATATAAAAATGAATTATTCTTCTTTTACAATTCACTGTCTTTTAATTCCAAAATTCCAAGGTAGACTAGGTAATAAACAAATTACCTGATTATCAATAAATTAAAAGTATTCTGTCAATTTCTGTGGCTATATTTTACAGTCATTGGCTTTTACTATGGAATTAATATAATATGAAAATTCCATAAATGCAATTACTTGTTGCTTCATTCGTGGATTAGATAATCACTGGAGAGATAAAATTACAGACCAAATTCTATTTTCAAGTGCTCTGGAATAACCTGGAATAACTGAATAGCTCAAGTACATCTCAGCATAGAAAATCAACGGAGTATTGGTTCTACATAAGTGCAAATTGAAGCCTGTAACTACACTAATCTCATTAGTACCTTGCAGCAATAGTGACAAAAGTGGATACTCTTTGTCGTGAATCAGTCTGTTTCCCACCCCTTACAGAAAGCACGTGTCGGCACACTCACTCCAAAGCAATGATTTTCATGACTGTGAGCAACCATCAGCATGGCTGTGAAGCAGACACTAAAAATAGGTGTAGAAATGGGAATATGTAAAGACTGCTTCTGCAAAGCATGAGGAAAAGTGAGCAGAAAATGCAGGAGTAAAATGCATGCCCAAGAACAGAAAGTATGATCTATCCTGTGTTATTCAGCACAGCAGAAAGATGGGATGGAAAATATCATAATCAAAATATGGGTATACAGATGGGGCACTTCGCATTTTTGACTAGATAAAAATTTGCTTTCCTGTACTTGTTAAATCTGGATACAGTCTGACTAACTTTAGTAACTTAATTAGTAATCTGTAAAAAAAATAAATCTGTATTTTAGAAACTGGTGGGGTTTTTATAGATATTTTACATACAGCACTGTAATTATCATTTAGCATTAAGAACAGAGATTTCCCAAAGGATTATCTCAGAATTATTGACTAAAACTATGGAGGGAAGTATGAAAATTAATTCTTGGGAATAGTATTTCTACATGTGACGTGAGACTGAAAAAAGCAATTTCTTGAAAACAACTGTTCTTCAGCAATTTGAGGAGAAATGTAGGAGATAAGTGATTAACACCTTGCTTTCAGAAATGAAATCTCCTTTGCCCTCAGCCCATTGCTAGGAACTTAATTCCATGACCTCTGACAGGAGTGATTTAAGGATCCATATTTTCTTGAATGGCACAGAGTAATGTAAGACTAAGTAACTTGTTAAAATGGAAACTAAGACTTATTCGATGCAGTCTTACACAGTGGTCTTTGTTTGCTTTTCTAATGAATACCTATTAGATCAGAACATGCCCTTTTTAGCTGACCTTGCCCTGTTGGGTTACACAGGTGTGTAAAAGATAGCCAGCAGCACACCCAGGATTAGGGATGCTTACTGAAAGTCCTGATTACTTGCTTGACTCACATGGAAAAGCAGCTGGTATTTTTTCTGATTAAAGCATCAGGAAATTCCACTTCAGTGGTGTGTAAAATTTTTATAAAATCTGTTCTGAAACAACATTATCATTATGGTAGTCAGACTGTAAAAGACTGGCCTAAATGTGCTCATCTGCATTTCTCATCTTTTCCCTTCTAAATATCTTCATATAATTGTCTTTCTCATTCTATATTTTTATCTAGCTTTATGCATTACAAATATGCCTTTGTATACACATGAAAACACCCTCCAACCCCCCCAGAATACTTTCCATGAACATGAAGTACAGATTATTAATTGATATGCCCAGTAGGATTTTTGCAGAATTAGTAGCACTGAATTTAAAATTGTTCTTTTAAATCATACTATTAAGGTTAATATTACATCATTAAATGAAGCAGCAAAGTTACTATGTTTTTCAGAGCAAGTTTTAAAAGTATTCAGTATACTGCATGTTTACAAGGGAACAGAAAAAGGCAGCCGGGCTTTGGAATAGGAATGTAATCTCTACACAGACCCAACTGTTTCTTGTTTATGACAAAGGAGTAAATAATCCATTGATCTGGCAGCAGGGCACCTGCCTTACCAACCAACTCTGTATCAGTGGTCCCTGAACCCTCATTATTTTTCCTCAATTAAAGTTCATAGTCTCCTAAAGTCTGTGCTGAGCAGATGTACAACTGTTCTTGACTGCTGAACACAGAAGAATCACAAATTTAGAAATCTACTGCCATTTCATAAACCCTAGAAGTGCAACATTTGTTGTGGTGAAGAAACATTATAAACAATATGTCTCTTTTATAGGCTGCTAAGCCAGCACACTACAGAAAAGAATATTAAAGTTCAAAAACTGTCACATAAGCAGTGCATTATGAATACTGTAATGTGGTTTTTTTATGATTCAAATAATAGTTACTGAAATGAAAAAATAAACCCCTCTGAGGGGTATAATGTAAAAAATGTGACTTCTATTTACCTAGAATTAGACAAAATTGATGTATGAACCAAATCAAACTGGAATCAATGATCTGCAGAGAAATTCAAAATATAATAACTGATAAATCACTGAAAGCAGAATTAAAGTTATGTTTGCTGTATTATCGCTTTGGTTCTTTGTAATTGCTTCTTTTGCAGAAATAGGGAAGTCAGGAGAAATAATCAGAAGGGCAATACTACTTGCAATTATAATGCAGCAAGACTCTAGCTACAAAAAATTAACCGAAGGATACACATTTCACAAGAAGCAGTCTTTTAACTGTGAGTATATGCTCAACATATAAAAAGAGGCTGCATTACATACATATTCCCTACAGGACATCATGTTGTACGCTAGGAAGAGAATAATCTCTCGATAAGGCATGGGGAGATGTTCATTTCCAGCACCAATTAGCTTAAGAAGCAAATGAAACCCACATTTTGGGGGAACAAAGTTAAAGTTCAAATACAGCATTTGTCAGTCTTTCTCCAGCACGATTCCAGCACAGCTCTGTTGCCATAGTATGTGCTGGATTGACTGCAGCAGATTGTAAATCTTTAGGTCAGAGTATGTGCTTGAAGCATCAATAGCTACACCTGTCATTTGAGTTTTTCTGGGAAGAATACATTATTGTTCACATTGGAACATGCACTAGCCACAACCTGATTGTGGGGCTCGGCACTGAATTTGGAAACACAGTCACTTAAAATATTACTGTCAGTGATGAGGTATCGGTGTTTCCTGTGGTGCCTGACGAAGATACTGCCATTAAGGTACATGTGATGTATATAAGCCCGTTCCTACTTGGAGCTGTGTTTACCGGCTTAGTTACTGACTTAGTCTCCTGTGAGACTGTAACCCAGTGTTTGTAAAACCAAAAATGCAGAAAAAGGAATTGAGAAGGGACACAATTATTAAGGAACTCATTGTCCAGCCACTAAAACAGAAGAGATTACTGGCTACAATCTTATGTTATTAGCAGGGGTCATCTTCTCCTTTCAGTTTTTATAACTGTTTACTTCTCCTGGCTTATTTTCACAAATATATTGCAGAAAGCTGCTTAATTTAATGAAATCTCTACCCTGTAGCTCACTTAAAACTACTCATGCTGAACCAATGATTCAATCATTAGAGTGTTTGATGAGGATGTAGGCACCTTGGACAAAAGGTAACGCTAATATTTTAAGGATGCAGAAATCAACAATAGTAACTACTGCTGGGGGATCAACTCCCTGTGAAAAGGGCTTTTCCTGAATTTAATGCCAACTGGACACCACACATTTGTAAGCAACGCTTTGCACATTTTATTTCACAGAATAAATGGCAAAATTTGCAGGTTGTTGCAGTCTTGCACTAGAAAGAATGCAAGTATTCATGCAGTACCAGTTTTTTGTTTGTACAGTATAGGATGTGCTTCTGCATACCAGAATACGGGATATTGAGTGGGTGATAGTGTAACTTGCAAACAAATATGTATTAATAAATTATGTACAAAACATAAAAAACCATGCTAAAAGTACTTTCTTTCCACAAACAGATTTGTATACACACATGGCATCCATGTGAACTCTACCAGAGAGGTAGATCATAGACCATTTCACTCCAAAAGTACAGATGCACAATTAGGAAGTTTAGGACACAGCTAGTCTTCATTAAATATGAGAAACTGAAGGCTTTCTTGATGCACTGATATCAGGTACCATTCAAAAGGGAAATGGGATCAAATGCCACCAAAATTATTAAGCTCTGACACTGGTGCAGAGTTATCTTCAAGACAAGTCTCGTGACTCACCCTGCCCATCTCTCTAAGAGCTGCTTGGACTGTATTTGTCTGTCCTCATCTGTCTTGCAGAGAAGGGGTGATGACACCTACACAGAGTCTTGGCTGGAAGCAGGCCACACTTTCCTCACCTCTGCAAAACTGCTGGTGGCAGGTCTCCAGCAGTCCTGGTGCAAACAGGGCTGCTGGCTCCTGGAAGGCAACTGGCATCAGCAAGCAGCCGTGTTGGAGCTGGACCTCTTATCACTGACTCATGCAAGAGAAACTGAGGTCTCAGTACCACAAGCTCTGCTCCACCATGGAGTCTTTACCACACGGTAAAATCCACAGGGACATGTTTCTGCTTTCCACCAAAACTGGATAAGCTCGAAAGCAATGAACTTGTCAGAGTAAAAATAAAATCCAGTGTGTTCCTCTCAAAAAAAACCCCCACAACACCCTTCCACTGACTTCCTGCTTGAAAACATGACTGATACCATAAACTGTGCTACCTGGACGATTTTGGAGGCACATGGCCTCAAAAGAGAACCAGAAGTTGGACATGTTTGTGTGTCTCGCAGGCTCTGCAGGAATGGGCACTGCCATGCCCACAGTTTTGCTGAATTACTCATCTGTCTGTGTTAGCAGAGAGACACCTCCTGAACTTAGGGAGCAGAGACAATGAAAGAAAAATAAATTTTATACCTTTGCCCAGGAAGTGTACAAAAGAATCAATTGTTCTGCATATCAGTGCTTACACCTGCAGATGTGGAAAGAGGCCACCACTCTTGCAGAGTGGCACTTAGCTGTTCCTGGAAAGCAGCAAGCTCTAACAATGTTGCTCCAAAAAGCTCTCAGACACTGAAGTATTAATACAGGCTTTTTCTCCTCTGTCTCATTGCTCCAATGATAAACTATATTTGATGCGCCAGTTCTTGGTGGAACTGGCCTAAGATCTCCATCCTAACAGAGCCCTTCTTTAAACATGAATTATTAACACATGAAATACTACACCCAGTTCTTTCAGAGCAATGCCTTTAGAAACTCAGCTTTCACTGTTTCAGGTTTTCTCATCACCTGTGGTATCCTTTACTTTGAAATGCACTGCAGTTTCTGTGGGCTGGAAACATGTTGTATTTTACACTATCCCAAAATGTCACTGTAGCGAAAAAAAATACCCTCTCTTGAAGCTTCATTGTTTCACAAACCTTTGGGCTGACTTTTCTCTGCATGTGTAAAAAGGCAGCAGTTGATGTAAAAGAAATATAATTTATTTCTAAGTCTACTTAAACATAGTTCTCATTTTTAAGACTCTATTTCTTTTAGTATGTCCAAAAATGTAGTGTAGTGATGTATCAGTTCAAATGTATGAAATGGCTCCAACATTAAAAAGACTCAGTTTTGCAGTGTGCTGACTTTCTGATTCAAATTTACCTTCACCTGACACAAACTATTTTAGAGGTTAATAATAATAATAATAATAATAATAAAAGATCCAAGTCCCCAAGGATCTTGCCTCACTTTGGAGTCAAATGAAAGAAACTAAAGGAGGATATGCCCTACCCTGAAAGTTACGGACCTGGTGGGGAATGCTAACTTGTAGGTGTCATATACTTTCTTCGCTGGAACTGGAAACCTTGCTTTCAAATCATGTCCTAAATTTGAGCGATGGCAGGTCAGGTATGGCTCTTGATGAGGCGCAGAGTTTGCTCTGATTACCTCAGTAATTACTTTCTAATATTATTAAACTTTTTACATGAAGTAATTTCTCTTCTGATTGATCCACAAAACTCAGGTCAAAAGCCATCTAATTATAAAAAGTTGCGGATCCATCTTCTTCATTTGAAAATATCGCTTGGCCAAGAGCGGAGGCAAAGTTCATAATCATATTTGCAAATCTCAGACCATACTAAATCACTTAAAAGCAAAATATAGCTAAATTATTTATTTGCTGAAAAAATAGCAGAAAGAAATCCTTCTTACTGCAAAACTGAAAGATGTTCCAGTTTTTGTAGGTCTTCGATAGCGTGAGCAAATAAATGATTTCTGTTATGCTTTAATAGTGCTTAATAAATGAAGATTGCGTATTAAAGAATACATTGACATCCCAAACCTTAGCATAATATTTAATTATGCCAACTACTACTCTGATCTCCATATTTCTGAGCTGGGTCCAAAGTTTCTTCTACCGTCAGTGAAACCATCACAGACCTGAACAGTTTAGTTTCTTTCCATGAAATTCGTAGTATATGTAGTGAGCAAAATACAATGGAAATAAATAATAGTGAACAAATTCAGGTTAAATGATTTATTTATTATAAAGAACTTGTTTCAGATGTGTTAAAGGCTACTGGTCAGGCAAAGCTATCCAGGCTGCAATCAGGCCAGTTTGCAAAACATTAATCCAATCTACATGAACAGCTTTCCTTGAAAACATAAATGCTTTATTCTTGTCGTACATTAAAAAAAATCACCTTTCTAAACAGATTATTAATACTGATGAACCAACATGCAATGTGTAGCAGTTGGGCCCAATTGACAACAGCATTAGCATATGTGGATGAACTTTAGTTTCCCCCATAGGATAAGTTTGTATCTCAGCTATAAGAATAAAGGAGTAACTTTATCATAACAAACGGTTAATCACTGTTAAAGCCAGATGAGCCAATGAAGGAAGTGATATTTTCTACCTGCCCTATAACTGGGGGTATTCCTTGGGGACAGTCCCCCAGGGACCCCCCAGCCCCAGGACTATGCAGAGCACAGCTGCACCCCTTGGCTTCTGGACCTTGTCATTTCCCTCTGTGGAAGAAGGAAATTGCATAATTTGTAAAACTGCATATATCTATAATTGAAAGTGGTTTGGTATCCAGGTCCATTTAGCCTCCACAGTCATTTGGTCTTGAATTGCGACGCTATGCAGTTAAGTCAAACCTCTCACATCACCTGTTTACCTTTTGTGTATTTAACCAAGCACTAAAAATATAAACTCTGTATTTTCAGTAACCTATTTCAGTAACTGAAATTAATATGCAAACAGACAGGTAAGAAATATGAGAACAAAATTAATAGATTTTAAGAAAAATATATTTTAAGAAAAAGCCTCAATAGGTTTTTTTTTAAACCAGTTTGTGACTGGGCAATGATAATATATGATGTGAGGTACAAGGATTTGTAAGAAATCACTTTCTTTTCACTAACATTACCACACTAATATATTTAACATAGACATTTACATGCTTTGCATTTTAAGCGCCTCTGAAATTCAAGCACCAAGCCTGCACATTTCAGCAGCACCATCAGATGTAATGAGTTATGGTACTATCGGCATGTTGATAAGCTATAGCCCAAAGAAGAACAAGAAGGAAGTATAAAAAATATGGCCAGAGGATGGGATAAAATTATCAGCGAGTGTGTTTTCCTGTTTGGTTTTAATCTACATTTAATTAAATTCTTATCTTCTGTGTACTTATGGTCGCATTTGAATGGCGAGACTGCATTCATTATGAATGGTAAAACTTAACTCGGAGAACATTTCATGTGGCTTCTTTAAAAAAAAAGGAAAAGGAAAAATACTGTCTTTATTCTTTATACTTAAGTCTTTTTAAAGAAGGGTTATGTTACTTTGGGCTGAAATGGTGTTCTGCACTTAACCTTTAGGGTAACTGATTTCTAACGCTGCTCTTTAACCAAGTTTTTTTTTTTTAATGTATCATTTGAAAATGTTACTATCAAAATTTTGGTTCAATCAAGTCAGCAATGGGGGAGTAAAGAAGCACACTAAAGAAGTCTTGTCTTCATTCTTAAAAAGAGACAATGATAACAAAGTTTCTACTAGTAAAAAAAAGTGTGCATTAGGCTGCATCCAGAATTATTTAATTTCCTTGAAATTACTAAAATACTGAAAGAATCTTAACAATGATTTTTGAGAGTCTTGGTTTATATTATTGGGGTTTTTTCTATTTTCCAGATCACTGGGCTGACCATGCAGTCCTCCTTGGGCAAAACTCTGCTTTAATCTTGTGTAAATAAGAAAGGCAGAATTGGGTACTTTGTTTTACTTATTAGTTTCAAAGGTATTTTGGGGGGCAGAGGACAAATAAGATTGGAAATGACACTACCAGCACAGAAATAATATCTAGGCTAAATTATTAAAAGATATAACAAAGTGAAACAAAATAGAAAGCCTTCTGCCTTATCAGTCAGTACAGCAACTACTATACCATATATATTTTTAAAACATTCCATTTAGCTATCGTTTTCCAAAAGATGCTATCTTGCAATGCAAAATCATATGACACTGTGTCAGAAATATTCCTGTGACTTGTATATTGCATACATTTTTTTTTTTCTTTGAAGGGCCTATCCCCAAGATGCTTTAAGGACATCTGAGAGGTACAATGAATTTGTGCAAAGCCAAGCCCTACCAAAATGAAAACTCCTCAAATTAAAACATATTCCTGCAGTACTGAATACTCATTTTCCTGAGCTAACCTCCACAAAAGCCCTTGAAAACCAATTGGCTTTGAAGTGTGGGTTGATAATTAACAAATATGGGGAGCTACTGCAGGTAGAATATTTCAGGGTCAGAAGTCCTACAAGGAAAATGAAAACATTGGCACCAGAAAGTAATTGTTTCCTTGCTCATTTGGCTATTGATTTTCAACTCCCTCTTCCCCCAGAAGTTTAGATTTTGCGTATCTTCCCTTCATTCTTTCCCAGTTCTTCAAGTATTATGCTACTGCTGATAATAAAGGAAAAGGGGAAAGGCAGGAAGGAAAGCAAAAGCATGGGAAAAATTAAACATTCAAAGGTGCACCTTACATTCATTTTTCTAGTAAAAAAAAAAATCACCAGAAAAAAATATTTTTAAGTAGAATTTCTATTGCTGAAATGCAAACATTGCCTCTTACTGTTCTTCCACTGCAAAACTAAGTGGTATTTGCATTTATTTTTTTTTTTTTTAAGTATAGCATGAATAAATGTTTAATGTCTTTTTAGAGCCTGTTGGATCTAAGCTGTAGATCTAAGCATGGTGAGTTTTGCTTAATAAAAGGCCAGCTGAGCTCTGAATAAACTGACAACTCCATACCCTTATGCTGGAGGTCCATGCAGAACGTATTGCCATGCTGTAATTTTCAGATTTAGAAACAGAAGTAACTCCAGTGAAGTCCTCATCCAAATGAAATGCTGCAATCATTTCACTAGGCAAACATAGTAAAGCAAAATAAAAAGCTCCCTCATTCCAGCATCTACCACTAAGCTTTAATAAAGATTCTGAGATTGATAACTGAGTCAGGTATCTTCTGTCATCACTGCTGGGAGAAAAGTAATTGTAATTTCTTCCACTTGTATCCAACCATGTATCAAGGTTACCAGAATTTGTCTTTTTAAAATATTTGCCAGGTAATTCACAACTAAACCACAACTTAAGCTGAAATAAATCACTTCACTGCATCTGTCAGATCAGTTTTGAGAGATAACACAGTCCTGGCTTAATCCTTTAAACACTGAGGAATCTAAGGCACTGAAACAAGGGAAGGTGGTTTTCCCAGGTTTCCTCTTCTTACTCAGATCTGAGGTGAACTGAATCTCTCTCTCTAATGCCTGTCTCCACACTGGGATTATCAACAGAGTTGGTCTGACACTGATCCCAATTTAGGTCCCTCAGATACGTGTCTAAAATTACAGGGAATGTGGACAGCAGAGCATGGTACAGTTGACATTCAGGAGAGATCACAGAACTCGTTTCCCCACTACCTCTTCAGATAGTATTGCATCCTTCTTCAGCAGAAAGGTGGAGCAGTCTGAGAGACACAGCAAAAAAAAGTACATGAAAAATATCCTTCCTTAGAAGAAACCGTCAATTACTACTCCTGGATTTTGGAATCATTTTAGTGTGCTCACTTTCCCATGCATTTCATATAACTTCCAAGAAGCTCTTGGGCGATACTATGAGAGCTCGGGGAAGAAGTGCTGCCAAAACCTTCTGAAAACTTAATTTGCAGCACTTTGTCTGTAAATCTTATTTTATTGCTATTAGCTATGTTAGAATAAAAATATCAACTCAGCTTGAAAATAAAGGTATATACAGCCAGCTAATCAATTGCATAACTTTTCTAAAAATGTCTTCAGCATGATGACATTAGGCAACTGTGAACCTCTTAGCTTCCAGCTCTGCTGTCAGTGCTATGATATAACAAATGCCAGCATGGTGTTCCAGTCAGCTACTGCCACCTGCTCCGCTTTGGAAAAAGAAGTCTCTTTTTTTGGCAGCCATCAGATGTCATACCCAGTGCCCACTGGCAGGAATGATGACTTTTCACCATAGTTTCCTTTGCTTAAGAAAGTCTTAAAAAGAGGTCTAATGGAGAGGGGAGATAAAAGAGCTGCAGTGTGGGAGTTACAGGACTCCGAGTGGAATGAGCATAGTAGTAGCACCACGGCATGAGGATGGTCAGGGTGAAGGTCCATTCAGAGATAGCTCCATCTATCTTACTGCTCACAGAGGACTGTGACTCGGGTTCTGAGTGGGCCTCCAGTAAATTGCAGACTGACTCTAGGCAGAAAAGCAACCTCCATTTTGCACCAGTTCAATGTCTGGACTGGGGTTCCACCCTCTTCAGCTATCTCTGTATATATTTCTGTACCTGTGTATCATAGAACTGTCTGTTGATGCATCCAGAGGAACCAGCAAACTGGGGCAAGTAGGAGGCTGTCCTGATCTCCGACATTGCCCACAGGGACTGCAGCAAGGGCAGAGCTATGTCCCAGAGGGCAGGGAAACAAGAATAACCTCATTTCTATGCTGCCTGTTTTGCTGACTAGACTTCCCTGACTGGTAGGATTCACACTTTGTCTTCTTAGACATAAGGTGTGAGAGAAACTGAATTTACTCAACTGAGAGGGTTATCTGTTGATTAATGAAAGTCCAGTGTGATGGAATATCATCCTAATCACATCGCACACTGACCAAATACTGCTATAAATGGAGGGGAAAGAGCATTTGCCTTTTTAATGGCTATAGCAACTGGGCTTTAGATTGGCAATTTTAGCAGTATTATGCTAAACTAACATGCACACATCTACCATAAGCCTAATGCCCTGATTTTAATAGGTAATGCTGGCATTAAATGCTGCTCTATCTTGGGACAAGTCTGTTCTTTGTATTTATATTTTTCTAATGTGCACAAGCATTTGCATGAACTGCATTTTTCCTTCACAGGGATTTTTACTGGAGTAAGAGGCACAGATTTACCCTGTGTACATTTGAGTGTATGCATAAAGAAAAACAAAGAGAGAAATTATACTATTCTTATTGCTTGTGAACAAAAGCATGACTGTAACTCATTAAAAGTGAAGCAGTAAGTTATGACAAACCTGTCCTCACAGGACAACAGTGATGATAAATAAAGTATACAAACTCAGACACATAGCACACTTCATAATTCCTTGCAAACTCCAAGCCTACAGTTTGTTTTGACGCAAGCCTTGCCTTCTATGGCAAAAAAATCCAACTTTCTGTTGTATTCAAGTTGAATACAAATAACTATTGTGGTTTTGGTTTGTTCTTTTGTTTTTTTTTTTAATTTTATCTAGTGTTCAAAGTATTGTGAAATTGATGTATAAAGAACAACACTCCCTTTAGCGCAGACTGACGTTTTGGACTTCCCCCCCCCCCCCCCCAAAATTTTTGTATTTCCTAGTCATTTGGGGGAGGGGGAAAATGTTGTTCAAATTTTAAGGTTGAAACTTTCTCTGGTTTTTACTCTTTCTCTCATAACACAAATATTTTAAAATAGTCAAGCAGAAAACAGTGCCACATATCTACTTAGACTCAGTGAAATCAACTACTAACAGCATCCCACGATTGTCCTGTTCCTACCGCTTCTCACATTTGCCGACTTATTCGGCACTGCCATCATTTTAGCACATCTGATTATGATTCTTTCTAATAGGAATCATCAACCTGGATTCAAGCTGACAAAGTTTTGAGAGGCTCTCTTTTCCATTGCTAAGAATTAATCTTTGTCACAGATCTTTATGTTTTTAATTTAAAAAGCATTAACTAACACATTTGAATGGTTTATGTATATGCACTAAAGCATGTGAAATATTTTTGACAATTGCTAGCCTCCTGCTTAATACCTAGAACATAAATAAAAATTGCCTTGTTTAACTTTGAATTAATTTATCTGTAAAGGACAGATCGTGTTTTCTCTCCAGTCATAAGTCTCCCTCGTCAGTGTCTGAGCAAGTCTTGCTCAGAAATCAGGAATGCCAAACTGCAATGAACCATTGTGATGGTTTAACTTCTCCAGATGCACGCTGACATGCGGGATATACAGAAGTCATTCACATCACAGATTTTACTATGAAAACTTATTTTCTTCAAGAGAAATAAAAAGGGAAGAAAAAAAAAAATCTATGTCAACAGTACATGGGAAAGAGCTATAAATTTATGTGATTCTATGAAGCACTCACTGCGCTTGCTAATGCTGAGCTTTCAACCGTCTCTGGTTGATCAGGAGAACCTGTCCTACACCACTGGGTAACAGCCTCCCTTGGTGGTTAAGGTCATGTCATCTGCCAGCCCTCCAGAAACAAGCAATCTCTGTGCACAAAGCCACCACCCCATTGGCATCCTATGCAGCATTGAATGCTGCAGTGGATCTCATCAGCAATATGACCTGCTGCAACCAGGACAAATTCAACCTGTATACTGTATATGGGCTTCTCATACACTGATGCTTGATGTTAAATATCTCACTCCTTTTATTCAAGGATCTCAAAAAACTGAGTCCAGGACATCTGAAAAAATCACCTAGTTTTCACATTGAAGACTGCAGCTAAGACAGCAGCCAACAACTCCACTCCCCAGGCACACAGAACTTCCAGTAAGTGGGTTAAACCTTTCCTGGAGGCCAATCAGAGAAACAATGAACTCCCAGAGGTGAAAAGGATGACTACCATCCTTCCCACAACCTGCCACAAGAACAGGCTGAGCTGCAATCTTCAGGATAAATATGAGGCACTATTTCAATTTTGAGCTCTCTCCTGAAACAAAATCCATATCAAAACTGTA
>WTSP01023757.1:41220-44856 GCA_025331215.1 Actenoides lindsayi
GTGTTGAACTGAGAAGTATTGATCCAGTAATAGCAGTTCAAGCTTTGACTGTGAGTCCTTAACCCTCCAGACATAATGTCATAGCCTCTTATCCCTGCCTCTTAACATTACCTGCCTATCTCTTCAGAGCTGTCACCTATGGTAATACAGTTCCAAAAGCTTTCTAATCATTACTCATTCAGGCAGCATTTATTCTGTAGCCAGTGAAAAAAGTTTGGAGTTCTTAGAAGACCAAGGTGTTTTCGCTTGCAGTTCCCTCTGGGACTTTAATATACTGTACATGCTAGGATGCTGCAACATAAAGAGAGTCGATTAAAATAATGTAGAGAGGAGAAGAGTAAGACAGGTAAGACATCACGAACACTGCAGCAATCCACCTTGAACAATGTAAAGAGACCACTGGGGTTAGTAAAGCCTTTATTGTCAGTGGCAATCCTTGCAAGTGTATGAAGCTTCAAGTAAACAACTTTTGTGAATATAAAATCTACCAGAAGAGCAGGGGAACCAGAGGTAGCTGGCATCTCAAGGCAAAGAACATCACTAATATTATAAGCATCAAGACCTTTGTATAGAAAACAATTAAGTGGGTTTTTTTTTTGTCTGGTAACAGAACTGAACAGCATCAGAACAGTGATAGGAATTGGTCTAGGTATGTTTTCAAAACACAGGGGTTGGTTGAACATCCAATCACTCTTTTTTTTTTATTAAGTGGATAAAGCTTCTTGTTTGTTTTTTGTTTGTTGTTTTATTTTTCTTGTATACAGACTCATCTATGATAGCAACCAAGGAAAATGGAATAACTCCACTGCTTACAAGTTTTTAAAATAATACATATTTAAGAAGAACACTGACAGCCTAACAACCAAAATTCATTTAAGTACAGTGAGGGGGATCTGAATAACAGACAGTATTGCATACAATTACAAGCCTTAGATACACATCTGAGTAAATAATTTATTTTTTTACCTTCCTGTAACCACATACACAGTTAGTTGTAGTCATAGTTATAGTAGAAAAGCAGTATTTAAAACCAACAACAAAACTCTTTTTTGAGAGGATGAAAAAACAAGCATGTGACTGATGCTAGTCATATTCTGTAATGCTCTACTATGACTGCTTACTAGTTATGTAAAACAGCCTACACAAAATCCAAGCTTTAATAGGTACTGTGATTTTAGCTGTGAATTCAGAGCCACAGAAATCTCTTGCACTTAGTATGCACATGCACAGGTTCCCTCCTGCCCATGGACTGGATGGTATACAGAGTTTTAAGTTACAGGAGCAGCACATGGGTCCCAAAGTGAATATTATACTTTACATTCACATATTGTTTATTAATTGCTACATGATATTGTAATTGCCTAACAATTGATAGCATTTAGATTGGAAATGGAAAGGAAGAGAAATACACCCCAAAATAAATTTGAAGTCTGAAGGCTATAGCAGGTAACAGTGAAAAAGAAAAGCCACAAAGTGTTCCCATTAGCATGCTTTAGGGAATCACTGGTTTTTTTACAAGCTCCTTTTAAGAGGGAGAAGTAAAATTTTGGTGTATGATCACAGTAGACTGTTACAAGATGACACTACAAGTGAAAAGGTGAAAAGTTGAAATAGACTGAGGTATGGAGGGAAAATGAGGGCAAAAGAGTTATAGAGTGCTCTAAGTGAGGAGCAGCTACTTATGTAGCACATGTAAGTACAAAGTTATTCTGAAAATTTACGAGAAAAGGTTTTTTGAGTACGTGGGATGTGACACTGTTTTTGATAGAAGAATTGGATAGATTAGAAGAGAGACATAGGAGAGAAAAACGAACAAAAAGGAAATTTAAAGGGGAAAATCATCAGGTTATATAGCCCAGTGTTCTGATGGTAAGAAATACAGCAAACTTTGGAGAGTTGACTAAGGAACACTGAGCAAAAATTGGTGTATCTGGAGCAGGTACTGCTTTTTACAACTTCAGTTTATGTGATGCCTAGCACAGAAGGTTCTTGATCCACAAGCATTGCCTATGGACAACGAAGTAGCACAAATAAATACATAAAAAGCAAAAGATGAAAAACAATATCATCAGGAAGAGGATGAGATACAGAAAGAACTGAGAATTAGGCAAATGAAAAAATCCCAGAAATAATAGGTCAGAGATATCTTATTTAAAAATAAGATACATTAAATAGTTCACATATGAGTATTCAGAATTATCCTATGGATTACCCATAGATGCAAATAACTCTTGAATAATTCTAGTGTTTTCTGGAGATGGACTATCTAGCAATGCCTTTGGTCTAGCAATAACACACTGGCTCTGCCCCTTCTCTGTTCTTACTACAGGGGTTTAGTTGCTGACTTTCTCATGTATTCCTTAGAGACATAGCATTAATATGACCTTTTTACTCTTTAGGTAATTTGGTTTCAACCATTGGAGTAGTGGTATTTAACTGGTGAACCAACTGGGCATCAATCAAATAATCTGAAAAAGCATAACAAAGGCAGGGGGAGGAATCCCATTATATTAGCTCTTTTACAGTAAATGTGTGGGGTTTTTTAAAGATAAAATATTAATATGAAGAAAAAAATGCATTCACAATTATATTTGTATTTTATAACAATTCAGGAAAGATACAAACCACTGACTAAAATTAATGTACTTAGTTGTATACCATAAAGTTTCTTAAATTTATCTCCAAAACATAGGGAAATATTCTGCATGCAATTACTATATTTTCTGAATTCAGAAAGAGTATGAGTATATGCAGGTACTTAATACCTGTGAACATACAATTGCAGATAACTAAAAATGTTTTCATGTACACACAGAGACAATATTGGTATTTGCATGCACATCTACACATATGTATGCATATTTATATGCATATACAATTTTGCACATGCTCACACAGACTGGAATAACTAAATTCCTGCTGAATTTATTATTCTACGTGTGTCTTTTCCAGCAGAATATCATGTCATGTATTCAACCTTTTAATGTGAGATTTGCACTGGTATTCTGAATTTTAAACGCACAGTTCATGTAAAACATCATTAGAAATTCTAGTTTAACTTTTGAATTCCTACAGTAAACAGAAGTGTATGCATATTTACTCTGCTCTGTCTGATATTATGGACTGTGTGACTTTGTCTGGTTCCCATGAACTTTGAGTTTTAAATCTCAGTCACATGTAAAAACAGTTAGAGACGCTGGACCTTTACCCTCTATGTCTAAAGAAGGTGCTTACAAGACAGAAAACACCCTTAGGGTTTCAATGAGATGAAATTTCAAGTTGTTTAAAAACTACTTTTGATTGGTCTAAAGCACATAGGCTCTTTCTATTCATGTTGAAATATTTTCATTTGACCCAGGAACAGTGCAGAAAGACAGCATCACTATAGCAGCCAGATTGTTTTTTTAAAGTTATTTAACAGCTGGTGTTAAAAATGCTCTACTTCTTCCTCGGCTTTTAAATTACACTGTTTCTGCAGAAGACATTACAGGCTTCTGCTTTTGTGAGGGAAATCCTAGGCAAAAAAACCTGTTAAGAATGTAATCTAGCAGAGGGAAATAAGAAAGAAAGAAAGAAAAGAAAGAAAGAAAGAAAGAAAGAAAGAAAGAAAGAAAGAAAGAAAGAAAGAAAGAAAGA
>WTSP01023758.1:0-26345 GCA_025331215.1 Actenoides lindsayi
TAGTAACTCTAAACATGAGGTGTTATCACTGCTAGAAGCAGACACTGTCTGTGAAAACAGGCTGCTAACTTCAGAAAATGCAGTTAATTAAAAGAACTAAGCTAAAAAGTAAAATTACTGAACAGAATTAGTTCTGTTCTCACTCAAACCAGGACAAAAGTGAATAAATAAACAGTGGAAGAGAGGTCAGGATCTGCTTGTAGGATTGCACTGGCAGGTCTGAAAAGCAGTCTTGTTTACTTACCTCCTTGATTTTTTCTACATCTCATACAGGGAAGATAAATTTCATGAGGTACCTCCTTAAAGCATTCTTTTGAGGTAGGAATGGCAGGCTCCCCCTCTGCTTTTTTCATTGCTTCCTTATCTGTTTTTTCTCTCTGTTTTACTAAAGATAATAAATGTACATGAAACTAGCTTCATGATAGTACATGAAGAATTCTCCCTTTGTATTTAATTTGTGGCACTATTTAATGCAAAGTGATTGAGTTGTAAACGATAGTGTTTCTGTGGTAAAATTCCATAGTCAAGACTAGATTTCACCTCATTTTTTTTTTTTCTTTATATCAAGAAGATTAAAATTTTGAGACAATTTATTTGATGCTTCACAACTGTCTGAAAATTCATCTTTTCTATGTTCTTTAAAGATTCCAAATTGTTCTACATATGCCCAGCATGCACACCTACATACATTAATGATAAAATCTACACAAATACATACAGCTGCACAAATACATGCACATTTAATCTAAACCAATGAAAGTTGAGAAGGGATATTACTGCTTCTTATAAATGAACAAAAAATCTAAACACAAGTAATGAAGATATTTCCAAGTGAAAAAAAAAAAAATTGGTGAAGAAAAATGCGTAAAAAATTTTTACTAAAAAAGTCCTTTACTAAATTTCAGATAGTGACATATGAAATTGTAAAAGTTTTGCCAGCAGTGGAGAGCTGTACCTTTGATAGCCTAGTGCAAGAGCTGCTGGCACCAGCCAATTTACAGTGCTGAGTAATTAGGAGTCAAATACAGAATTGAGTATATTTTGGCCAAACTATGACAGTGAGTTGTTAGGGGGATAACAGAGGTTACGCCAAACATCTTATTTCCAGAGGTAAGCAGAAGAAGACTTGTTTATTGGAGCTGGGGAAAAATATGGCCAAAACTGATATCCTTATTTCTTGAGATAGCTTAAATGCATGACTGCACATATGAAATCCATTTACTTCAGACTCTTTTTTTTCCGCATCTGTTAATAGTAATGTTTGACAATAAGCTACAGTTAGTGGGCAAGAGTTTGATCCTTTTGCAATGAAATGAATTTCAAGCATATCCCTGTTAGCCCCCTTACCTCCTGCCCAAAAGGTTGGTTGAGGTCAAAGAAAGGAACTATGGAACTAATCTAGACTGTAATCTAGATTTATGTCTGTTAAATTATAAAACAGTATCCAGAAAGCATCTATAATATGAATAAGATTGTAAATAAGATTTCTGGTAACAATAGAACTGTCCCTGTCCTTGTTGTACTAAACTGCATGTACTGGGTTGGGTCTATTCCTGGGAGCTAAGCATGGACTTTTGGAGACTTGGATGGAAGACCACCAGGGAATTTTAAATACCAAAGGCACAAGCCAAGAATTCAGGACTGAAGTCTAGATTAGTAAAGGACCTACATTTAGTCTGGCTTGTTGTTACTGAAAATTGAAGAGCTATCCCACCACATACAATGCATCAGAATGTCAGCTGAGGTGTTTTCTGTACACCTGAGGGTAGGGGTAAACCTTGTTATCTTTTGATTTTACCCAAAGCTACAGCTCAATGTTTTTATAACAAAAGTGGGAGATAGAGTCACAGGAAAGATCCTTTGACAACACACAGGCTTTCTCATTTTTCACAATCTCAGCAAATTTCAGCCTCCCTTGTAAAAGCCATGGGAGATGATATGCACTAGTTTTATTTACACAAAGTAGCTTCTCTAGTCTCGATTGAAAAATGAAATTTGTTTGAGTAATAATCCATCCTGGATAAAGTAGCCAACCACAAGAATAATTTTGACTCTTAAGTCTGAATCAGCACAAAGACTGAATGTGAAAACTGAATGTGAATTTAGATAAAAGCTCCACTATTTAAGTTCAAAGATTTAAGTGATGTTCCTTGCACAAAATATATTAATGCAAATATAAGCTTGCACATTATATATATTTGTGAATATACATAGTCACACTGTGGATGTATTTTCCCATTGTAGTAGCTTCCTTGTTAAAGTCATTTCTATAGCTTTCAAAATTCTATCACATTAAATGCCGGAATCCTAGTGTTCATGTTTTTGCAATTTTTTGTCTTAGTCCACTTCCATCAACTTATTCTTGCTTTGTTTTGTTTATAACTCTCTGTGGGAAACTGTTGAGTTCAAGTTTTGGTTGGAGGAGGTTTGAGAGTCGTTGTTAATATAGAAATCATTAGAAAGACCAATTATGATTCATTACTCATTTTTAGCACATACATTTTCTGATTTTTGATCACAGAGAGTTTGTAAAAAGAGAATAAAAGACCTTTGAATAGGTTCCTTGGTGGTACATTGTAAACGTCAATTATTTGTTCCCAGAAACTTTTTTTTTTTTAATAGAGAAGTGAAATCTCTTTTAAATGGAGCATGATTCAGAAACCCCTACTAGAAAGGTATTAAACATTCTTTCATTAATAACAGTCATCTGGAATCCCAGAGTGCACTGTCACTTTAAAATGTGGATCTATAGATGTATTTTTTTCCCCACAGTCCATCATTAAGCTGAAGTAATTTTATAGCTGCAATGTTGTAGCCACCACCTCTTCCTGAGAGGGAGGAGGACAGCATGCTGTTAGTGCATAGCCGTCACTCACAAACTTGCCTGCAAAGCAATTGGACAAAACCGTTAGTCTGTAATACTCAGAATTTTCTTCCCCTGTAATTTGCAGTAGGTTTGCTTTTTTTGGCTTCCATAATACAGTAACCCACTACAACCAGTTCATAGTGTAACTATGGCATGAAGAGAAAACCAGACAATTCTCTTTCTGAGGCAGAAGAGCAATTTTGTTTTTCATCTGAACTTTCCTATAACATACAGAGACTGGTGGATTCTCTCTCATACTTAATGACTTTTGAGAGACACTGATCTCAGAGGGAAGACCTTGATAACAGTTTTCTTCTCTCCAGAAATGCTAGTTTTCTCAGGCACGCAAAATTTCACAGAGAAGCTGGCAGGTTTCTTCTGCTTTGCAATCATATTTTGTAAAGTACAATCATCCAACATACTTGAAAAATCTTAACTTCCCCCCTCAAAATTCAGTTCTATTTTTGAGTGTCAGAGGGGGTTTTGTCCCTTTGCAAAAGAGGATGATTTTACTTTTCACCAGCAGCAGCAGAGTGTGAGGGAGAGCAAGATGAGAGACGGCCTGTCAGTTGATATGTTGACATTTTCCTATACATGTCTGCAACAAAAGTTATTCTGATTTGAAAGCCAAACTAGATCCTTGCTAAATTTGTCCTGTAAAGAGCTTGGACTGGTAAACAGGAGCACACTTCTGCTATCATGCATACACACAGAGAAATTAACTCCTGTAAATACCTTATGAAAATCCTTATGTCTTATACCATTTTCTTTCTACCACATGTTCGTCTCAATTTCTAGCTTCAGTGAAGATAGAATGAGGGAAGAGAGAGAATAAGAATGGAAAGGGGGGTGGTGGGCAGGTGTAGTTTAAAATGCAGACAAATCTGCCTTTTCTGCTTGATGGCCTGTAACATTTCCATGTAGTGTACTTTGCATGGCAGAATAGCTACTAGTAATAGAATTTCTAACAGTGGAGGTTAATTACTTTTCAGCTACAGCAAAATAAATTTCCTGTCAAGCCCAGCGACAGGAATATGCCACTGTCACCATTTTTACCTGCAGTTTTAATTCACTGTTAATATTTGACACTAGCTTGAATTCAGAGGGCTGATCTTCTGAACAGTAGGGTTTCCCAAAGGAATAGGATAGACTGGCAGTAATATAGTATCAAGATATGTGGAAAAGAGTACACCTCACCTCTCCCCCAGTGCACTGCAAAGAAGATTAACTGACCTGTCTCTCACTTTAAAGAACAAAAGAGAACCTCAAACTTGATGAAATAAAAATGACATGGTAAGGTGCACCTTAAAATACAGGGTAGAAGAGTGAGGTAGCATATCTGATTTAACCTTGTGCTAAGCAAACCTACATAACCTAACAAACATCTGATTTCTCTATTCAGATGCGATTTTTTCTCTGGACTTTAGAAGTCCATTTTTTGAGTCTGATAATTATTTTGTAAAAGCTGAATTCAGTGCATGAGACACCTTTTGTGGTAGTTAATGATAGAACTCATTTCTCCTAATTGCCTTCATATTCATCAAAGTAGCTTCCGCATTTCTTTCTCTTGAAATAAATTTCTTCTGTGCAGACAATAATGCTATTTGTCAAGAGTTGATGTTATATGCCTATTCCCACTCTCATCTTTAACTAATAAGAAGTTCTGTGCAAAGTCACATTAGTAATCATAGAATCATTGAATGCTTTGGGTTGTAAGGGACCTTTAAATATTATCTAGCCCAATTCCCCTGCAGTGAGCAGGGACATCTTTAACTAGACCAAGTTGCTCAGAGCCCCATCCAGCCTGAACCTGAAAGCTTCCAAGGATGGGGCAATGTCCTGTTTTGAGTGAGAACAGAACTAATTCTGCTCAGTGATTCTACTTTTCAGCTCAGTTAATCTAACTAACTCCACTTTCTGAAGTTAGCAGCCTGTTTTCACAGGCAGTCTCTGCTCCTGTCAGTGTTAACACCCCATGTTTAGAGTTACTACCAAGGATTGGTGTGAAGACCAAGGCCACTGCTGGATCTTGTGTACCACACTGGGGATTGCAGAAAGTGAAAGGCTACACCTGCATGGAGGAGTGGACAGGACAGATGACAATTGACCGATGAGATATTCCATCCCATATACGTCATATTCGGTATAAAGCTGAGTGATCACGAGGGTCAAGCTCAGCTTGACTCTTCAGCTTCTGGCTTCTTGCTCACTTCTCCCATGGCTGGCATCCTAGGGGGACTCTGTTCTGCTTTTGATCCCAATCTGTGTGTTTCTGAATTCAGTACCAGAATACAGCTCCTGAACACAGCTCCTGTCTGCTGCTGGGCGCAGTCTTGGACTCTCCCAGTGCCCGCTCCACAGCATCAGTGATGACAGTGACGTAATTACTATCAGGGGGTTTGGGTTTGATACTGGTTTTGTATATATATTTGTATATATTCCATTTTTATTATTATTATTTTCATTACATTAAAGCTTCAGTAAGTGTCTCTCCCTTATTCCCTTTCTCTTCTCCTTTGGGGAGGGAGGGGGGTTAACAGGGAACATATGTTATAGGTCCAAGGGGCTGCCCTGACCCTAAACCATAACAGATTTATTGGCACCCAATGTGGTGCATGAACCCATAACCCTGAGATTAAGTGCCTCACGCTCTACCGACTGAGCTAGCCTGGCTCATTCAATCCAGCTGCACTGGTGGAGGAGGGAGCAGTAAGATACTACCTCTCTGGTCAACCTGTTCCAGTGTTTCACTGTCCTCGTTGTAAAAAAATTGTGTCTTACATTTAGTCTAAATCTACCCTCTTTTATCTTAAAACCACTACCCATTGTCCCTGCTAAAAAGATTGTCACCATCTCTTTTATAGGACCCTTTAAGTATTGAAAGGCTGCAATAAGGTTTGTGAAAAATCCGTATTAGTGAAATGTCAGGTCCTTTCCAATAGATTCATAACAATATTAAAACAGGCACCTTCTTCTCAGAAAATATTTCCATGGTGTAATTTCAACTCTTCACCAAAAAAAAGAAGCCCCAGGCAACACAGTGGATCTCTTACCTGTGCCACCAAAATGTTCACACTATTGTCATCCAGCATTGCCAATATATGATTTGGTTTTCACTTAAGTACCCATTGGCAACTCCTAAAATTATGAAGAAGGATTCCTAATCTGCATTTTGTTCTCCCTAGTTTTCATTTTGTTGTCAATCATTGTTGTTAGCATTTACATAGAAACAAAAAGTCAGTGTCTATCTTCCAGTGTCTATATGGATTGGAAACTTATTTCTTGCTTGTGAAAATTTTATGAAGCCTTAAACAGAAAACTATAACATCACACAAAAATTAAATAACATGACCAGATAAGCTCTTGAGAAATCAAGCCTTACCTGTGAAAATACATAGAATTCCATGTAAAATAAAACAAAGTTTTATGTGATTCCTTTACTTGGTTTTTCTCATTTTACTCTTTATACTTTCTCCACAGCAACTGTTCAAAGTAGGAAACTACTAAAGAAAGACATCATCTGAACTTGTATAGTGGTAAGTTAAACCTTGTCATACCTGGAAGATCAGGCACAGCTTCCCAAGAGATCCTGCTGTTGTTGAAAATAATTGCCTATTGCTAAAGTAATCCATTATGAAATAAGTTAAATGCATTGTGTTGTCATCTACAGATCAGTGCAATTTAAATATGTTGCTTTCATATTTAGCTATTTTCACAAATTTTTAATTGAGAATACAGCTAATACATGTAATAGTTGTAAGGGAATGAGGAGGAGGCACTAAATCCCTTGCTTGCAACACTGGGCATCTAAAATCAACAAATGCATAGCGGTTTGTTTAAGAAAAGAGGAAATATCAGAGACAGAGAATTAGCTTTGGCACCTGTTTTATAGCTGTGGGACTATAAGGAATCAAGCAGATTCTTTTTTTTTTTTTTTCATTCCACAGATTTCTCGTGGATAATATAGCATGCTACAAAATTATTGACAAGAAACACTATCTTCTAATCTTGGCTGTCTTAAAAACATTAGCAAAGAATGACATTTATCATTACATTTCTTATTAAAGCTTGGAAGAAAGAGCACACAGCAGTGCATCTTGGAAGTCATAGCTGTGAAGAAAAGCACTTTCTGCTATTTTCTCACTGATTGTGGCTAATGTTAAAATAATTACTGGTAAAAGGTCTCCCTGCTGTTTGATTACCAAGTTCCACAGTTCCAATGACTTCAGGTTCTTCCTATTTAAAACTTTAGTTGGTTTATTTCAGGCTATTTTATGTGTCTTTTTGCATGTTTTCAAAATCCCTTAACACCTCAAGCTCCCTTTGTGAAGGACTTAGCAAAATTGAAGTCTTAATGAAGACATATTGTGAAGGAGCCTGTGAATTCCAGTGATTTTTTTTTTCTTTTAATAAAAAATAAAAAGTGTGGTTGGCTAGTTTCAACTGAAAATAAAGGAAAAATGTGCTGGCTGTGGTCTTTATGCATTGTGCTGGTTTACCACAATCATCCTTGTTACTGAGAGCAATCTGGGAGCAACACTTAATTCGGCAAGGAAGGGCGACCAAAATCCTCCTTTTGAAAAACAGATATCCACTGATCTGTTTCTGAAAGCATTTTCCACTGAACCTCAAGGTTTGCTTCTTTTTCCAACTTACTGTACTGGAAGTTTTGATCTTAAAACTGCAAGGCTTTTCAAGTTGCTTTTCTTTGACACTTACTATTGTTGTTATGAGTTGACTACCAGGAAAAGTGCAACAGGCTTACCAAAATGAGTAAGATACAATATGAATGTATGAAGCATTAAGCAAAGTCTACAAAGGATGTTTGTAATACCTCAAAGATTCAGCATTAAGATTCATACGTGTTTAATTAAGGCATGTGATGCAAATATAATTTCTCCTCTCAGTTCCTCCAAAACTGCGGTGTGTGTCAGGATGACCATAACGGACACCATTGTTTGTTGAACGTTTCCTTATTCAGGACGCTACTGCTGTGACCATATTGCTTCTCACAGGAATTCTTGCTAAAGCAAGAAACATTTTTAAACCTCACTCACCTTCCTCCACTCTCTAAATCTGTAGCTGTTGGTAAATCTTATTCACAAATTATATGTGTCTGGCCAAGGTTACCATTGTTCATTTCAATAGAAAAAATGGCGCTTTACCACAACTGGCTTATACTATAATATACAATTCCTTAGCATTTTGAACTGTAACTGTGTGGACAGTCATGTACTTTGCAGCAGCTGTTATTTTTAGGTGAAATACCACCACCTATAGAATGCAATCAAGATTCCTGATATAATGTAAAGTGGAAATATAAAGATGGCTGATTATTTTGTGTTAGGTTCAATCATTTCATTCTATCATCTGTCTTTTTTCATCACCTCCAGTGTGATATCCTGGAATGGAGTTCCTGACATGTAATAGAAAGCTGTGGTGAAAACATTAATATGTTCTCTAGTTCAAGCAGTCCATGTTGTCTCAGAAGAAAATAGGAAGTCTCCCAACCTTTTCATTTACTTCTGAGACAACAGACTTGAGAGGAAATATTTTGCCAGCTGTTTTAGTCTTAAATTACAATGCCATGATTGGTTTCATTTCTGGGTCACCCATAGCAACCATTACTTGAAACCGCAAGAACAGTCCATGCTGCTTTTCAAGCTCTTTTGAGTTAAAGTCCAAGTGCTATAATTCATCTGGCTTTTTTTTTTTATCAATCAAGTTCACTGCCTTGAAGAATTCTGTTATTGCCTCCAGTGTCTTTCTTTTTTCAAAACATAATTATGTAGGTGCTTGACACTAAAATATCAGTCTCTGTATCTAGTAAGAGATTAATCACTGCTCTGAGGTAATTCATGTCAGGTATGTGTAATCAGTGGCTAGAATAGTATCTCCAGTGCAAACGAATCTTAGGCCAATACAGAGATCCACAGAACTGAATTCACTTTGGTCCAATGCAGAATCTTATTTAGGAGCATGTAGAACTAAATCTTAAGTTCCTTGCATCTTCCTATATAGATGGGATCATCCATATATGTGCAATGGTGAAATGATTAAATTAGTGCAATCAACTGCCCTAGAAACAGATGTTCATCTGGCTTCTGATCCTATGTTTCAATCCTGATGTTTTTTCCCCTAGAGCCAACTGTCTTTCAGCTAAAATAGGCAGGGTCTGTTCCTGCAGCTTAAGGCCTTGTGACATGGCAGAGCTTCATGGCTTAATTCCCTTTCTCATGAGGCAGGATGGCTTTTTACATATTGTCTTTGGGCATTAGCCTCTGGCCTGCACTACGTCTCATATTATACTGAGGCACTGACAGCTGGCCACAAAGCCAAGTTGTATTTTAACAGTTAAACTGTACAGATGAAACTGGTAACAGATAAAACTGATGTACAGATAAACCAGTACACACTGGTGCTCAAGTGTCCATATTGACCTTGCCTAATTTGCTAGTGAAGACACAGCCAGCCAAGATCCACCTACTGTCCTCTGTAAGGCAAAGGACGATGGTAAGTAGGATGAAAGGAAAGACAGAAAAGCAGGGTAAATTTGGTCCTAAAGAGCATTTAGTGCTGCACTGTCTAAGTAAGAGGAAATACATTATCATCGACCAACATTACATCACTGGACTCAAAAAAATTTATCTGGAAACAGGGAAAGTGATTGGACTTCTCTCACAAAATGTTCCATGGTACAGGGTCACAGGAATGATTTGACAACTAAGGGACAAAAAGTAGGTCTAAGAAAAAATGTAATACTGATATGTCTTCTTGTATAGCATATTAGCTGATGTCAAACATCATAGTTTGACTTCAGAGCATGTGCTAACTGCTCTTTTTAATGTATTAACATATATTTTTTGGTTTCTTCATGAGAACTTTAAATACTTAAAGCTTGCATAGTACACTACTTGTCCCAAATTAACCTCAAGTAACATCAACTCTGGCTAATGCCTCCATTATTTCTTACCACTTATGTTGAATTTTGTGAATACTCTAGTGAACTCATTCTCCTTTCTAAGTCCTTTATGTCTCTAAATACCATTGAGTATAATCAGCTATGGTGTAATTTTAAATGTCAAGGCCAAGGTCTGTCAGGTATAATTTGTTCTTTTACTGAAATTTAGATCTGTGTTTTAGTTACATTAAGATTGTCCATTTCAAGCAATGCCCTCATGATAAGACACAAAGCTAA
Source organism: Actenoides lindsayi (assembly GCA_025331215.1). Taxonomy (NCBI): domain Eukaryota; kingdom Metazoa; phylum Chordata; class Aves; order Coraciiformes; family Alcedinidae; genus Actenoides; species Actenoides lindsayi. The sequence continues at coordinate 10,065 of WTSP01023758.1, forward strand.
TGTCAGCTCATGCTGAAGAACAAAAAGATTTAACAGTAACATGAAAAAGGAATTGATCAGCAGACCTCAACATAATTTCTTTTATTACATCAGCTGCCACAGCCTAGCTGTCCTATACAAACCACTTAACAAAGTTTGCCACTACAGTTACTGCACTATTTATAGCTGCACTGTTTATGCCTCTACAGTTATAGCTGTGTCAGCACTTCAATTATAAACCTTATTTTCCAAAGATTTACAACTAAGCAACAAAAAAAATCAGCCTCAGCTGCAAGTTTGGATGTGAAGTGTTCTCAAATGTACATGTGTAATTTGCACTTAGGTTATGATAGGCCAGACTCAGTGCCTACTGAATACTGAAGGCAATGGAAAAAATAAAAATCTATCATGTCTGAATAAAAATCAACATTGTTCAACATAACTAAAGAGTTTTGCAGGGAAAAAAACCCACCTTTTTTTCTTACTCTTTTGACAATCATTTGACAGTCAAAAACATTATGAGTCTCTCCTAAAAATATGATCTCACTGCCAGATATCCAAAGCCACTAAAGAGTACTGATTCTCTTCAGAAGCAATCTTGTTCACTTTCTTCTAAGACTGTATTTGCAACTCATTTTGCTTGATGTGTGGCTCCATGAAATGTGCTGGAAACTCACCAGAAGTATGATGAAAAACATGAAAATAAACACAGCCATTTCTTGTTAATTGTAAAGATCTCCTTGCAGAATTATTTTTATTCCAGTTACTGTCTCCAAGATATTTTAGCATAAAAATACGTGAGTTGGAGCTCATCAGGATTCATTACCAAGAATCCTGCATAGCTTCTAGAGAACACTCAGACTCCTTTCCTAAAACAGAATTGCATCCAACTGCATGCAGCTGAGTGAATGGAAAGGTTCACATCGAGCTTTTATGTGATCAATATTTATTGACATGACTGAAAGATTTTTTACTTTCTCTCTCTTCCTTTAATTTAAAAAATAAAATTTCTCCAGGGGAAAACAAAACAAAACAACAACAACAAACAAACAAACAAACAAACAAACAAAACAAAAAAACCCCACCCATCTAAGCTTAAAATACTGTTTGGGTCATTGCCCACCTAGGAAAAGACAGGTAGCCAGCCTTTAGGTCATCACAGATTCCGTCAGTCATTGCATTTTTTTTTCTTCATGTTGGTATGACTCCATAATCGGCTCCAAGCTTGGAGTTTCAGATCCTGTGTCACTTTGTATCACAGCATTCAAATTACTTACCTGAAGTTCCATTTATATCTCTATACAATGATTTTTTGGTAACACTGCATACAAAGGAATACCTTCAGTATACCTGACAGGACACTTGGAAGACAAATGGTCACTTAGAATGGTTAAAAGAAAGTGAAAGAATATTATGCAAATCAGCTATTCACAAAGGTTAAAGTAGTTGAATTTAGAACACTGAAGGCTATTGAATCATTATGGTGATGGATTGTCTTTGCTATCTACAAATAATACACTGATCTTCTTGTCTAAACCAGTGAGTTTACTGTATTTAATCAGCAATACTGAAGAACACTAATCATCGCCTCAAACCAAATTATGTTTCAGAAAGTCTCTTTAAAAAAAAATCTATACACCAGAAGATAAAATGATAAAATGACAAGTTTTATTTGGTGTTTTATCTTTGAAAAACAGAACATATAAGTTCTTAAGTACTATATCCACAATGCAACATTTGTAGTATAGCCATGATTTGATTTATTTAGAAAGAAAATTTATGGCTTGTCCCCGCTTAGGGACATTTCCAAGCAGTCAGTTTCTGCACTGAACTCTCCGTGGCTCTCTGGCTGTGAAAAGGATACAGAGATGCACCAGACTGAGACATGACACTGAGAGCTGACATTTTTTGTCAAAAGTATTCTAAGTATTAGAAGTGGCACCCTGAACCAGTCTGATCTCTTTTTGGTCCATGTTTTATGCCTCACAAAGGTAATATCCTTTAAAATGTGTATTTCTAGCAGGATGCTTCAGCTGACCAGGGGTCTTCAGTAGCTTCTTTTAAGGGGAGCAGTTGTGGAAAAAATGTGTCAGGAAAAAACTAAGCATTGGGGTCATTAAAATTGGTAGAGTAGCTGTACATTGCACACTACTGCTAACTCCATCCAAATTCCTAGACATTGTACACTGTGATCTCCTTAGAAATACATTTTGCCCAGTTTTGGTAAAGCCATGGCTTTTTTCACACACAGTGAAATGACTAGGTAACCACACACCCCAGAAACCCCAAAGAGATGAAGTACTTGGGAGCAAGCTGGAAATTAGACCCTTGTACTTAAGAGGTGTCCAGTGAGATAACTGGTTTAGAATCACTGCAGCTGTGACTTATTAACCCTATATTGGAAAAATTAAAAACTAATTGCCTTCATCCTGCATTATGATAACAGCTATCTGCTTCGAGTGTGGGTACTGATCTCTGGCAGGTCATTTGGTTACTCAAAAACCTAAACTGTGCCTTTGGACTGTGCCAGTGAATGGGCACAGATGTGAAGACCTGATATTAGGGGAACCTGAGAGCACCTGTTACAGAGATTTTTGCACAGAGATGCAAAATAGCCTGACTTCCCAAGGGCCTTAAGAGCCCTGAAGCAAAAACTGTATCACTACACTTGCAGAAAACCATTCTCCCTGCCACCCTCTATAGCTGTGTGATTTGTAAATGCTATAAGATGTTCAGTGTTGAATTTTATTTTGATAAGCTCCATAAAGCTCTAGGGTTTTAACTTCACTAGGAAGAGGGTGGTTCCACATGTAGGATTTCTAATTTAGACACAACTAAGAAATAACTTTATTACACACTTTATTATCTAGTCATTAAAATTAGTTGGGTTTAGCTGTTTTAATTAAAAGCTACTGGTTTCCTCCTGAAGAAAAAGAGGTGGTTCCTGAAAACTCAGGGAATCAGATCTCTCTGTATAATAACTGGTAATTCCACACCCTTCATGTAGCAGTGAAATAACTCTTACAGTAACTTCCTGTCATATCACACTTAGATGGTGGATAATCATATTCCTGATGTAATGTAGTCACTGATAATTCAGTTTATGTTACTCAAGATGCTAAAATCTATATTATAGTCATGTAGGAAAACAATAATAAAAATGTGACATTTTATTGTTTCCATAACTATTGTTCCTTAATTATATTTCAAATAGTTTTATTTAGGCATGTGATTCATGGTACCCAGCACTTAAAATTAAGTATGCTTTGCAAAATTAAATGCTTTGTAGAAACAGGATGGCAGTGTTTTATTAGAAATGAACACGCTTATGAGTGCTGTAATACTTTATATATATATTCAAAGTAATTATTTGCTTTTTCAAAATTGCACAGCTTAGAGGTATATTTTATTTTTTTGCCGTCTAATAAATCCTAAGTCAGAATGGTCTTAGCATCTAAGGTAACCTAACTGTTATTGACATATGCTGTGGGCTTTGACAAGTAAAATGATGAGATCTTAAGTAACAGATATATTCTCTCTGAAGAGCAGTTTAGAGGATTTGGCTACCTTCCAAGGAAAAATCATATAGCGTAGTTAACTCATGATAGTGACATCTGCCTCTCACGAAAAAGCCAAGGGAATCTTGTAAAGGTCACAGTGCTAACTGGCAGGGTAACTGATTAAGACAAGCCTATTACATACTGTATTACACACAACTGTATGCTGGGGAAAAGGAAGCAAAACAGATTAATTTCCCTTTCTGCTGTGATCAGAGACATGCAGATTTCAGTAAAGATTGAATGTGAGTCTTCACCTCAACATGAATATATTCAGTTATATTGGCAGAAAGAATTTTTGATGTAGACACTGCCAGCTTTCTTTTCTAGCAATGTCTGGCAGTGAAATGAAAAGTTCCATGACATTTGTATCAGTTATTATTTAATTTATTTTTTGAGGGGTGTGGTGTCATATTTCTAGTGAATTAAAATAAATAAATAAAGTTCATGGAAAACTTAATACCTAGGTGAGGAATGGGCAAAGTGGGACACAAAGAGACACTACACTCTCCACCTCCTACTCCTCCAATACTTCTTTCTCTTCAGAGACCTCACGGCTACTTCTCTTCCTGCTGCTTTAAGCGAGCTTTATTTCTGTGGCATAACCTGTGTCTTACACAGGTAAGAACAGCTTCAGGTCAGGCAAGTATAAATAGGGTATGTCAGCCACTAGCTTATCTGTGGCAAGCCAGCCAGAGGGAGATGACGAATTGTAGTGAGAGTTTCATCCTTCCTGTACTGAAATGAAATGGATGACTTGGTATGCCCTTTTACCACATGACTAGGAATACCTAGTTGTTAAGCTTTGCACAAAGACAATAATACTGACCGTTCCTTTTGATCAACATCTTTTAATCAGAGGAAGAGAGCAAATCTTGCATCTTGTCATATTCTCAGTCATATCAAGGTACTTTTCTAGATAGCAACAATTATATGATCTTGGACCTCTTCTACCTGTAACCAACAGAGAATTTCGAGAGGCATAAAGGGTGACAGATACAGAATACCCTGTAGTATTCTTCCCCACCATTTATCCTATCCTATCCTATCCTATCCTATCCTATCCTCAATGAACAAAAAGTTCAAATCCTAGAAAAAGAATAAAGTCTCATATTTTAGTTCTAAATTGAATTAACATTGTACTATTTCCATGGGCCTGATGGTAATGCTAAACAATAATGGCATGAAGAATTTTAAGAAAAAGGCTTCTAATGTTTTAATCTCCAAATATTTTTAATACTTTCTGTTCTGTAAGGCAAGATAAGGCAAACTGCAAGTCTCTAAAGATGCATGTGCACTTTCTTCTACTAACACTGGAAACTATTTATGAAATGTTTCTATTACTACAGTAACAGAATGCAGTGTGGCACCCCCTGAAAAGAGAAGAAACAGCCTTGTCCCTGAGGATGGCACTGTCTGAAAAAAATAGTGTTATTATGTACTGTAGAAGCTCTTTTACAAATAAAGCAAGGATTTGGCACATTGAGAGAGATTTTTGGAAGAAGAAGGGAAAAGTTGGCTTCATAAAGCCCGGAGTATTAAATACTTTAATATTATTTTCATCAGTATGGGGCCTTTTCATATTAACTGCTTCAACTTGGCAAATATTTTTCTGGAGTTACATATTTTTATACTAGTTATTTTAATTATATAGTCTGCTGGAAATGTAGGCTGAGGCTTTCAGTTCCTTGTGCCAACATGTTTGTTTGTATAATTCTATATTTTACAAGAGAACAAAACAAAGATGTGGATTTCTAAACATTAAGTTCGATGACTCACCAGGTACAGTGCAATTTGTAGTAGTCTGGCCTGCTTGATGCTGTTAATAAGTGTGGTAATTCAAACAGTAGGGAGAGAAAAAAACATTTTGTCTTGAGAAAATTCAGAACCTTTTGTGTTTTTTTTAAAATTAGCCATCAACATTTTGCCATTACTTGGTGATAGAGGGGCTGAGCAGGACTGAAACAGAAGACAAAAAGAAAGAAAAAACCTGCCCATTTTCGAGAAGTTACTGACAAGGAAAGGTGGAGTACCTCTGATGCACCTACACCTTTCTGCATAGGAGTAACCAGGATAGGATTACAACAAATCTACAAACAGAATTATTTTTAAAATAAAGACAATATCCAGGAGAAAGAGCAGTATTTTCCCTGTTGTTTGCCTGAAACTGAGAAAATCAGCCATTATCTATCAGGACTCGCTGAAGTTCCTGGTGAGATCAGGAAACAATAAGACTGCAGTGCCCTGCAATCTGCTGAATCCATTCACTAGATGACAATGTCAAGCTCTAAGAAACAGGTCTATGTTCTCCGTCTTTAGGGCAGAACTGTTATCAGTTCCAGTTCTTAGGCTTTATTATGTTGGTAGACATCTTTAGCATGTGTCCTGGTTTGAGCTAGAACAGAACTAATTCTGTTTGGTCATTTTACTTTTCAGCTGTCTCTTGCAAGTTACTGCACTTTCTGAAGTCAATGGCATATCTTTGCAGACAATGTCTGCTTCTAAAAGTGCTAACATTTGATGTTTATAGTTACTAGTGTACAATTAGTACTACTGTATAATTTCTAGTAAAAGCTTACAGGAATCCAAAATTACAGACTTCCTCTGCTACTGATCTTCCTTTTTTTTTTTCTTTCTTTTTTTTTTTTTTTTAATATTTGCAAAATGAAAGGACATCTCTCCAAATAAGCGATGCTAACTGATCTTAGAGGAACAGTTATAGAAGTTTGGAAATCATTATAAAGGTCACTTAATTTCCAAAGAAGCCCTCTCACTTTATGTTTGGAATTTGCTACTTTCTGAAAATGTAAGTTGATGAATTTTTAAAGTAACCGCTGTGGATAATTATAACACAAAGAACTTTTTTGACTTCAGTGGGACTAAAGGTAAAAACACAGACCTGCATTCTGAAAGATATTAAGTCAATAGACTTCACTTATTTGCTGTTGCAGTCCTGCTTACTTGCTTTCAACTCACTGGGAGGATGTCAATTGGATTATGTTTTCAGGTATACTCTATGCAAGCGAAAGGGAAGAAATGTATGCATGTTTGAAAACAGGGATCAAATGTAATGTTTCCAATAGCTAAGAATGGAAAATAAATACACAGAGCTGTAAACAAATAATGTTCTTTGAGTGAAGCTACAAATCTAGTCACATAATGTGCATTTTAAGGATGTAATACTATACGTTGAATGAATACATTAACTATGCATGTTCTTTGCAACTCTACTGTTTACTGCAGAAGGTATAATCTAGCACTTCAACAGGGCCAAATTCTCTATGCACAGAAATGCCACAATGATTTCAGTGGCATAGGAATTAGTAGAGAAAGATTGGCCAGCTATCAAATCCATTACAGTTAAATGGAAAAGAAAACTAAAAAGTGAAATTTTGAATCAAGAAAATTGGTACCTTCAGTGATTAAGGAAAAAATAGATAGTGATGTACTTTTTATTACTCAATTTGGGCAAATAACTCTTATTTGATAACTAGAAAGAAGAATGTGCTTGTTTGGGGATTTAGATTTCCATCTTAATTTGGAAGGTTAGGTTTCCAGATTTTTACATGCAAATTTCCACAATGTGGAGGAATTAATTTCTAGTTTACAAGGCATTTCTAGAAGAAAACTGGAAAATCCACAGAAAAAAGTAGATTCTCTAATGTTTTTCAATTTTCACCAATTAGGGAAAATGAAGAGGAGTCCTACATAGAAATAACCTTTATTCTTGTTGGATTTCAAATGTATTGAACTGATGACCCTGTTTCTCTTCACAAGACTGCTTGTCCCTCAAACAGAATGATTTCAGGAATTTCTTCTCTCAACCAGGAGCACTTCAGTTTCAAAAAAATCAAAACCTTTAGTGAGAACTCTAGGATATCTACGTACTATTCTGAATGTACTATTTCTGAAGAGTCACACACTATTTCTGAAGTCACATAGATGTTCACAGTTTCAGAGAGCTCTCTACACATCTGCTTGAGCTACCAAGATCTATTCAATTACACCAGTTAGAAAACTTCTATTTAATGGAAATTTAATTTCCTGTTTCACAGTAGCAAGCAACATGCTTTGCCAAATGGATACAGACTCTCAACAGAAGGGCAGAATATACACTTTTATCCTTTCGTATGTTTACCTTCACTGAGTAAAGATTCAAAAATGGTTCACTCATATCATTCGTACATTGAAAATTTTTTCTCATGCTTCTGCCAAAGAGATCAAGCCATAGTATACTAATTTCACCCATGTAATGTGACAGGTCTTAAACAACATGATGATCATCAGTTTCCCTCCATTTGCCTTACTTTTGGCAAAGCGCTCAGTCCTGCTCCTTTTAATCTATATAGCAGTCCACTAATGAGTATACTAGTGCTTTTGGCTTTGTTTTCTGTAATGCACTAACACTGAGAGTTTTACATCTCTTTTGCATCAAAGGTCAATAGTTTCAGCCTCCCTTGCTGGGAAGAAAATTGGAATTAATTTAACTGAAAAATGCTAATTGCAAAGAGGTTCTCTCTTCTGAATACAATATCCCTGCACATTTGAACATGATAACTATGCTTGTGTGGCAAAGTGTTCACAAAATAAAAATTGTCTCTGAAAGCAAGAGGAATAAATAATAATAATAATAATAATAATAATAATAATAATAATAATAATAATAATGGACCAGAGGAATTCTGCTCCATTTCAGAATGTCCTCTGACTGGAGAAAAGGATGAGCCTGAGTTTTTCCATTTTAGATTAATTGTTTTGCAAGCTATTCTCCAATGCTAAGTGGATAAAGAAACTCTTTTCCCTGAAAATGTCAACCAACTCCATTTTTTAGAAGCTACAAAAGAAAATAAAACAGACAAGATAAAACATGATATGAATATTTTTCTGAGTGGTTTGTTGTTTTTTTTTTTTCATTTATTTTCACAAAGTTTCAGAATAATGTGACAAAAGCATACATATGCACCTGATTCTATTGTCTGCCAAAGAAACTTCTCAAAGGAGTCTTATTTCTGTAAGCATCACAGTTAAAGGAAACTAAGGGGAAATCTTTCAATATAGTAAATCCAATGTTACTACTAGGATCTCTGAGACTTGTTTGACACAATTCATGATAGCTCAATTATTTGATCATAACTTTATGAGTAATATCCAAGGTAATAGTACAAAGCTGTCAAGACTGAAAGGAGAATTGTTGTCAGGTGATGAAACAGCATTGCTCACACACAAGGCTACACCTTCTCTCCTTCAGTGGATCTTTCTCATTCTTTCAAATAACTGTAAAGCAAAAAAAATATAACACTGATACACTGCAGCTCTGCTTGACATAAATGAGAGAAAGCAGTTCTGAGCACAAGATTTGGATGCAATTTGCTGATGCAAATTTGGACTTTAGTTGTTGCCAGCTTGCAAGTTAAAATTCAGAATCAGAATATTACTTATGGCATCTACAAAGACATACAAAAAAAGTCTGGTTTGGACTGTTTATGTTTTTCTTTATACTTTTGCAGTTCAACTAATAAACCCCTTCTACTTTTGTTCTTGAGGAAAGTATTCACCTAACAAAAACATCAGCAAGATAATTACTTCTGGATGAACTTTAGTAGAATAATAACATGAGTTCATGGCTTCTACAAAAATGTTGACCATAATCACACCAAACAGGTTTTTCTCTTGTATCTGTTAGAACAATTAAAGTAAATACTGTGGTGCATTGCTTTAAAACTTAACAGATGGATCATATCCACTGAAACCAAAAATTAGAAAGTATATTCTACATATAGTCCACATATATATACATATGCATATATATGTGTAGAAGACATGTATATCTATGTAGAATATATATCCATATATAAAGATACATTTCTACATATATATTCTACAAATATTAATTTTTAAAACCATAACTTCATCTTGTACACATATGAGCAATTCATAAAGTAAACACCTTGAATTTAGTTTGTCCCAGTGTCTTGCAAAAAGGAGCTTGTATACACGTTTATAGTCAGTTCATCTTGATTTCCAACCCAGTACATTAGGTCAAAGGAACTAAATTATGAACATCTCCAAAAGGCTTCATAACATCAGTTTTGAAGTCAGAAGTCAGAATGTCAAGAAGTCTTGAGAGAATCACTTCCACCATGGAAGCATTACAGGTGCTGTATGTTTTTAAACATAATTTACATTATATAGTACAATGGATGTTTAGCCAGATGTTGTTATAAATAACAAACAAAGACTGCCCTACTAATCATTTCTAACGGCATAAGACACTCCAGCAGCTGTCACATTTTTATATCACTTTGCTGGAAGACTGTATGATCTATGGTTTGGTCCCATACCATGAATATAAAGCAAACTACAAGTTCCCTGTCCCTATTCAGGAAAGGTGTTTAGGGTTTGACTTGCTTTTTCTCTGCACAACTTTCTACCTACAGACTTTCATTTTTAAATATACAGGTCTCCACAATTTTTACATCTTTGCGCCAATCTGGAATCCTCATCCACCAGGAGAAATGCCCTGTAACCATTCCCCAGGGGTAACTCCTGCAGACCATAAGCAGAGTGGTGGCAACTTTAGGATATGCACAGATTTAATTTGCATACTGATGCACATCCAGGTAGTAATATTTGTAATGTACTGCAGTAAACTGTAGAAGTTACAGCAAAAACCAAACATGTGAGAAAGCGGGAAATAAAATTTACTCAGAGGTGACATGGATAGTACAAACCAATACTCAAGGGTAAACTCCCTTAGCTATATGACTTATCTTTCTTTTTGTTAAATATCATGAAGTATAAACATGTTCACTCTATCACAGCCTGCCTGTGTCCTTTCATGTACATAAATGTTACTGGTATACCTGCAAAGATAGCCATATTAAAAGCATCATAAGCTCACATGCTCGAGAAGAGTTTATTTTCTTCTAAAATAAGGAATAAAGCACAGGGATTTTTAAGCCTTTGGTGTTTTCCTCTATAGATAATTCAAAAAACACGTTATTTTATTACAGTACTGAAATACAGAACTTGAAGTTCAGTGATGATTAGCACACTATGGACTAGAAGTCACTCTTGGTTTCCGAGCCAAGCTGATATCACACAAAAATATTTCAGCATGAAAATGTTCATTTCAGCAGCTGCTTGGGGGGGGGAAAGTGGAGTGCCTCAAGACTAGCCTGTCCCAAGACAAATTTATGATTCTATTCAAACAAATATTCACAAATACTTTGTTGCAGCACTCAACCCATTTCTAATCACATCACTACACTCTCCAGACTGTAAAATGAATTGGAAAAACAGTTGAATTTTTAGTCTATTCAGAACTAGAAAAAGCTGCTAGACCTAAAGAATTCACTTAATACCAAGAAAACCTCTAAAAAGATGACCATATTTTTCAGAAAAAACTCAGTTCACTAATATTCATACTAATTACAATTAGAAGGGCTTTGCAGAAAATGCTAGCAAGATATCATTGCAGTTTTAACCACATAATGATAGGACAACAATTAGAAACTTCATACGCAAAAGGACAGATTTTTTTATTCAGCCATTTCTTATAGGATTACAAGTAATATGCTCATGTTTTTTTTCTTCTCAGAAGTGTTATAAATGGCTTAGAATTATCATATACATATATACTTAGAAAAATTTGTTCTGCTTTATTTATTTGGATATTATTTCCCTCTTTTTTTTTTTTTTTTTTTTTTTTTTTCCCCTTTAGATAGTGGTTCCAGGCTTGTTCTCATCAAGTAACTTAGAGAGAAGAATTTGCCTGTTTACAGCATCCTGTATAATGTGGTGTGGTAATTACAGCCTTGTGACCTTGCAGAAAATGTTCTTTCTAACCAGTCTGAAAAGAAAAAAAAAAAAAAAGCTTTATTTTTATCCTCTCATTGTCTCACCATCATCCTTATAACCATATGAAGGTATAAACTGGGGGAGTGCTAATATGAAAAGTATGCAGGGTCTCCTTTGCATGCTTGCACTAGGTTAACAATGTTTGCATTTACTTGCTTTTTTCAGTACAGAAAAGAGGTGACATTTCCCCCCCCCCCCAGTTTTATAGCTGATATACAATAGTGGGAGCTTAGTGTGTGTGCATCATTTTGTTGTATGTTTCCTAGTTGTTTTGTCCAGGAGTTCATAGGAGTATATATTATATCATTTTCTCCTGCATTTGGACTGCAGGATATATTTTTATTATTATGCATGCAGGTTTTTACTTATGGAACTTCTATGTGCTGGAGGTTGACTGAAGTCAAATGCTTTCTATCTTCCAGAAATTCTGTAGGATCTTTATTTTTTGGTTTTTGACATTATTTCACGGGGTTTATGCAAAGGCTAAGAACAACTATTTGGAGAAATTAACAACAACAACAAAAAAGAATAGCTCAACAGATTTGTTGTGATTGAAAGACAGTGCTGTTGTATTGTTTATATAGATAAGTTGCTTGGAGATAGTTTTAAATTGTTATAGTGCTCCAGCATATATTCTTATATCTCAGTTTCTATAATCATAAAATGTGGATATGAACACATATGATTAAAGTTCAGATCAACAGTTCTGATTCTGTTAGTTACACTGTGGAGGTGAGCCTCAAAGCATCGTTTGTCAGTAGTCAGGCACCTAGACACTTTAGCGATAGCAGAGAGCACATGTCTGCTTCACCACTCTGGAAAAGGGATCAAGGTATGCTTCCTCAAAATCAATGCACACAAGTTCGAAGATAAGGCAAACACAACATAAAACTCTCTGACCAAGGCTTAAAAATTGTGAGATTTTTTTCCTCCTCTGTTTCAATTCTGCCAAACAGCATTCCTGAGAGGCCCCTGGGTATCAATGTGAATGGATGTACTTGTGTGCCTTTCTCTGCCAAGAATATTGTACTGAAAGACCCCCTCCAAGGGATGTATGGAAGCATTTCTTCTGTCTCTCCTTTGTTAGTTATTGCTAAGACAATGTCTAGGCATGATCACTAGCATTGTATAAAATGGACAAGTTACGTTTAAAGAAGCAAAGGTATAAATGGCATCAAATGGAAAAGATAATCAAGTAGCTCTGCTAAGTACCTCAAAAGGATCAGGAAAGAAATCTTTGGAAACTCTTTCAAGGCAAAGGGAATTCTATTTCTTTCAGGGTCTCTGCAATGTTCCTCCTTTGTCATACACTACAATCGGCCAGTTCAACAGAGAAGGTAGGAATCACAATAACTGGTGATTAGAGCAAATATTTTTGAAATAGAAACTTCCCATACATGAATTAGAGTATGTAAAGGTGGGATAGAGGAGGAAACAGCAATTTGTACATTACATCATTTGTCTTTTACTATTTGCTTTTTTTTTCTTCTCCTTTTACATGCAGCTGTGTCTGTGCTATTTTTACTCAAGCCTTTCAGTCGTAGCAGTCTCAAACAGATGTGCAGAGCAATAATATGATAGTAAAATTTTACAAGCATGATTCATTTTACATTTGTAATTTTTAGATGAAGAAAAGTCTTGTGTATTTACAAAAAACATGGCACACATCTTGTCAAGATGTATAAAAAATGCATTCTGTTTTGCTTGAAGGAGGATTATGCATGGACTTCACAATTTGGCTATCTCAGTACGCAACAGCTACAGTATTTAAGGTCATTCTTATGGAGTACCTTTTAATAAGAGTATGAGATAAAGAAAGATAATATCAGGTTAAATTTTGCTGTTGGTTATCCCTTTGCAACATTATTTTCTCCTGGTACCTATTCGGAACAGAAGTTGAAATTGAAATTGATATATGCCCTTAACAATAGAATCACTTAGAGCTGGCTGAATAGCAGAAATCTCATTTGTAAGTAAAAGGACTCAGATTTCCTGTGACTCCTGTGGTCATGCCCTGAATGATTTGAAAGATTGGAGATGTACATACAATACACTGTTGAAAATGTTCATGGGCATCAAAGCTTCCACTGGCATCTCTGGAATAACAGAAGGGCCATGCTGAGTGAGCCCAAGGTCAGTCTATCTCAGTAGCCTTTCTTTAACCCTAAGAATGAGTATATATCTGGGGAAGCATAAAAATTAACCTAAGATATATGATACTTTTGTCTACTAGTCTTTGAACTCTATTATTGGGCCAGATGTTTTGTGGTTTGTTTCTTCTACACATTTCAAGATCCTGAAGGATTCCAGGACCTTGTCTTGGCTCTCCATGATCTTCTAGCATGCAACACTTCCTTTGATGGGGAATTCCACAGGTCGGTCTATGAATGTAAAAACCCCATTTTTTTGTTTTTCTTGCAACCTGACTCCTACTACCTTCATTCAATGTTCCCAGGTTTTTTTGGTGAAGAATACAACAACCAGATGTGATTATTTTTTCCAAATTGCACATGTGCCGGTTATTTATCAAATATAAGAAATGGAAGAAATATTTTCTGGTCCGGGTAGATAAACATGCAACACTATTAAACAGTGACCAGAGAAATGTTGTGCTAAAAAGATCTAAGTGTTTCCAAAAAAATTCACTTAATCTCTTGTATGTGATCTTGAACAATTAATATTTTTGAAGAAGAATATAATTGTCTCATACATACCTTTTGGAAGAAGATGACTACACTCTGGCAAACACCTGTAAAAAGTATTACAAAGGTTCCACATCAAGTTTAGCAAAAAAACACAATGAACCCTTGCATGAAGTTCTTATCAGAATAAATGGGGAGACAAGGAAAAAAAGTGCAAGAAATCTCTTCCTCAGTCTTGAAGTTTTATCTTATTGTTGCTGTCTTTTGTTTCATGAGCTGCTCACTAGCTGGTGTCAAGTAAAATGGTCGTTAATAACCACCTAGATCTTAAAAAATGACAAGGTCCAAATGCTGATTAAATAATAAGCAAATACAACCAGTTAAAAACATTGATGGTGTTTTATCACAAATATTTTCCTGAAGTTGAAAACAATTCTAGGCAAATAATTTCCAGGAAAATTTAAAACTAATGAGAACATTCAGAGATTTCTGAGGGGTTTAAATCCAACCTCTGTTCATATCATGAACAAATTTACAATGATTTGAAAATCAAAGAAAAAATCAGAATATTTATATTTCATGTGTTTTGATTTATTGAATAAAACAGGTAGCACATTGAAAATAGGAAAATTGTTAATAATTACTATAATGCAGAGATATGAAAAAAACCCAGTACATTATTTCATGCCAGGGTGGATAGCGTTCTCTGGAAATACAACAGGAAACTAATTCTAGAAGTCATCTGAGAGCACAAAGAATGTACCAGTAAGGGTAATAAGCTTTCTAACCTGTTTTGGAGACTAGTAAAACAGTGCATTGATATTGAAACTGAATAATTAAATAATTATTTGTATCAGTAATTAAGGAAGAGTTTTAAACTGAATATTGAGAAGTTTAAGCAATAGTTTGTATCTGTGAATGTGCAAACAGTATGAAAGGTCATAAATAAAAAGATGGATGGAAAATATAACCCTCAAATTATATTATGAAACAATACTTTTTCATTGCTATTTGAATAATAGATCATAGTGCAAATAAATAAATAAAATCCAGTTAATTAAAGATGTTTCTGGAGAATGGATGTTTAGCTAATCCCTTGTCATGTCAGAGATTGTTAAAATATTTCTCTCTTCAAGCAATAATGGCATATAATTTTGGTGTCTATTTGGGGAGGAAGGAGTGACTCTTCCTGAAAACTCAGCAGGATGATCCCCTGATCTCTAGCTACCTCCTCATTTTCGTATTGCATTGCCAGCAAAATGCCAGCTGCAAAACCTATTTTGCATCTAGTTGTGATTTCAGAATTAAATGCAGTGCAATTAGTTCCTTTTATATGTTTGGTAATCTTGTTAAGACAACTCATTAGGTATCTTGGCAATTGGAAATTACTAGGTTTCAGAACATGTGCATTTCCTTTGTGAATACCAATTATTCCTAAATGAGGCAATTGTTCTTTAAAGGAAAAGGAAAAAGTGAGTCCTAGAAAGTTTTGTGAGTTTATATATTGCCCTGACCTTTAAAAAACTTAATCTGGATCTTAGTGCTTTCTCCATAAAACTCTAGATATGTATAAACACTACAGTAGTGTTTTTTCCTATCTAATTATTATATCTAATTATATCTAAAGCATGGAAAAAGAATACGCAATTTGTTATGGGAAGCATATATTTTTATCGCTGAAATATGCAATAATGGATTAAGATCAGTAATGTAGGTAAGATTAATAAATTCTATGATTTAAAAACAGGAACATACTATAATATTAACGAAATAATTTATGCAGTTGTAGGAGAATGCTATAATGTAAAGGATATAATAGGAAGTAGTTACAGATAAAAAACCAGGCTATATAATATTTTTAATATTAAAATATTTTAATAATTTCCAAAGTTTTAGGCAACATCAGTGTATTTTTTTCCACACACTTCATGTTTCCAACCCTTTTCTCATAGCCAGGAAGATAGAAACAAGTTGAGAGTCTGCCAGCCACTTCAAAGATTCAACAAGTATGCTAAGTACTCTGTTTTACATATGTGTCTGTCCAAGCATCTCTAAAAAGAGAGGTTTTCCCCAGGAAGAAGAGGCATGTTTAAAAAAATTTGACATAATTAATATGTTCAGTAAATGTGGCTGGAAACCAGGAAATTTGAGAACTTCAAAGTCTGTTTTAAATTTCAGGATTAGAAAATCAATTAAAAAAAAATCATGAAACTATAATATATATATTGTAAAATACTTTATTT
>WTSP01023759.1:0-25589 GCA_025331215.1 Actenoides lindsayi
ATATTCTGTGATATTGTAGAGATTTCAAATGGATATTTCAACAGTGTGGTAGTCACAATCATCTGTAACAGTTTTGGTTTAATATTACATAAAATTATTTCTAATATTCTTTTTGTGCATTTATGTGTGTAGAGCTGAAAAACATTTTAATAAAGAAGCCCTTTGAAATTTGCACTAGTCCATGAAATTTCCATTCTTATTACAACAGCATCAAAGAAAATATAAACTAAATGTCTGGATTTGCTGCTGAGAAAACATAAGATAGATGAACAACTTTATGAAATTCTATCCATCAAATGAAATTGTTTGGAATGCTCTGGAAACACTAAAATATATTTCATGATCTCTTGTAAGCTGTGTGAAATCATACCTAGGAAATTGGGGATAGGAAACTCATAGCAGTGAAGTAGTCACTTTACTGAAAAAATATTTCTGTTGTTATCAGAATCAGTTTTACTGAAGTAATAAAAGCAATGCTTGGTAGATACATTGAAATAAAAAAAAAAAAAAAAGAAATTCTAAGTAATTAAAATATGCAACAATTACTTTAAAACTTAAAACAGATGGTGAGAAGGCAGGAGGAAATCAGAAGGAAAAAAAATGAAGAGATCAGTAAGACTGAAAAAACATAAGACAGACACGCAGTGGTCCTCATGTGTTCTGGTTTTTTTCCATTTTAGGTTACTGATTTTTTAAACCATTACAAATCCACAGGCAAGCAGGATGAAAATGTGTAGACAACAGGCTAAAAATAACTCACTTCTGTGTACAATTTAGCCATACATATACAGTACGGAAGTTAACAAAGGGGTGTCTGAAAGTAAGACAGTAAGAAATGCTGGTGCTGAGCAAGATGGGGATGCATAATTCTTGGTAAAAGAGGCATCAGTGGGAAAGAATGAAGTTTGCTGGAGGTAGGTTTTAGCAGCTTCTTGTGGAGCTAAAGAAAACTGGCAGATCGGCGTAGCAGAAAATGTACATGAAGTTATGTGGCTTGAGATGCCTTACATAGTCTAATATTCACACAAATATTTTTGTTGTGAAATATATTGCTGCCTCAAATATTCTGTGTTGAAATATTTCCAGCTTATTTGTCAGAACTGTGTAATCATTTTGGCAAATAACAGAGCTCAGACTCTAATGATGACAGCAATCTGTCATCATTAGGATTTCACAGTGTGGAAGAATATACTTTACAATCTGTTTTTCTCAATCACTTCACATTCTCTATTTTACTCCACAGAACTTTCTTTGGCACCATCCATTCACTGTTAAAAAACACGTGCAAAAAAAAAAAAGTTGTTCTTGTTAAAAAGTTAATTACAATACCTCAAAGGCAGATAGAAGATTAAAAAAACCTGTCCATTGACATACCTTCAGACTTGAAATTAGTTTAAAACAGCAGATTAGCTTTATTATTTGTACTTTATTGAAAAAGCAGGCCTATTTGTTCTGTACATTGGTAAATTGGTAGATTAATATGGTAACTGTAAAGAAAGCATTTCTCTTTTTCTCCTAGTCTGTTAGTTCCTGTGTTTACACTTCAAAATTGTCAAAACTTTTGTGTTTAACCCTGATTTGAGTACTACTATATGTTTGTAGATATGTTCTCCTTTTCTAGCTACAACTGTTTTCTAAACCAGAGAAGAAGAGAATTCAACTTCTAAAACAGACTTTCTGCGTTCCCAGAAGTCTGCTAAAGCTGTCAATAGGCTGTCTTGAACTGCCTGATACCTAAAACAGAATCCAAGCAAGGGTTCAGTTTATTTATTTCAGATCAGCTACACTTTGTCTACACGTGCCTTCCCTTTCTCTGTATGCAAAATATGTCAGACCTTAGATGGCCATTGTAGATAAGCTATACAATGTATGCCCAGAAAATATCTCTGATTTGGTACAGTGAAGTGCCTGCACATCCACTGTAAGCTTGGTCTGTTCAGCCATCATCTCTACAGTGCAGGAACAAACCTTTCTGTCTTGGAATTTTCCTTCTCTGTTCATTTCATTGGGTAAAATACTTAACTCTTATCTTAATTTGGAGGAAACCTTTTGGAAATTTTTAGCATGGATTTATATATGCCACTTTGTAATTCCTCTAGTACTAACTCTATGAACAAATTCAGCCAATGTTCAATAAGATTAAAGAGGATATTTTATTTTTAAAAAATGAAAAAAAATCAGTTCCTTAACACTGGCTGAAAGCTTGCTCATGGTTTACCTGTCCAATTAGAATACAGTTTTTTAAACAGTAAAATTTAAATCATAAATGTATGTGCGTACTTGCCACTTCATGCACTATGACTAGTTTAATACCATAGAGTCTTTAATTTGCCAGTGCACATCCATATCCTGCACATCCAGCAGATCTCAGACTATTAGTAATAGTTCATTGTCTTAGTCATTGATTATGAACCTATTAGGATACCCTAACCATAGCTGAAACAATCTAATTTACAGGACTGTTAGTCTTCTATATATGGATTTTCTCCTGTTCTGACTTCTGTCAGCTATTTACAGCTATTTACCAAGTTCCAAAAGCTAGAGGGGAAATGGATGGCAGTAGAATTGCTTCAAGAGTATTGTGATCAAAGATATTGCGCAAGTTTTATCAAGGAATAAATTATATAAAAATAAATTGTTAAAGAAAATGAAAGAAAATGAAAATTTATTTTACTCTCTTCCAAGCTGTGGTAGTTTCTGCATACGTTTCTATTTTTTCTGTTTTTCTTTATATGAAAATATAAATATGTGACTTGTTATATATAAACAGGTGGGTGTTGATTCTGAAATATGTAGTGACATTGATATTGATAGTAGAAGTGTTCAGTCTTTGTTCTGTTTTTTTTTTTTTTTAATGGATTATACAAAACACTTGTCTTGATATTTGCAATGAAGCTTCTGGAAACAGTAAAATGGATCATGGTTTCTTTTAGCTCTGAATGATCTAAACCAATACGTACCACAATATTAATGTAGGCTTTTGAGATTAACATTCACTGTATAAGCAAGCTGAGAACCATAGGATATTCTTCTTTATAATTATTTTTACATGATTACTATGCATATCTTAGATCATAGAATATTTTCTCATCAAAATACTTACAAACTGTTGTTGAGACCTGAATTGACCTTGAAGACCTGAAATATGTATGTTTTACATATGTGTACACTTACAAAAGATATTGTTTCAGTTTTCTTAAAAGATATTTTGGCATCAGATTTTACCTAATATTTTTGACTAACTGTCCTTCAGAGGTAGATTACAGATGCTGTAGAGGGCATGTTTCAAATTTTCCTGCAAAATGAGACATTTTGGGCTAATCAGCTCACTTCCTCATAAATCAAATCCTCAAGAATAAGCAAATTTGAACACTGGTGAATGTTTCAACCACTAAATAGAAGTCTTTGTATTCTTGTTCCCTTTCTTTCTTCAAAGGAACTTCTAAAGATTAATTCAATTAATTCAGCAATGAGTGCAGGAAATGCATTTTGCCTGATACTCTGATGTGGATAACCAGGACAATTTTAATCTTAAATATTTACCCTTTCTTAAAACACCTTGCTTCAGAAAAGAGAAAGCTGTACTAACTTGTTTATACTTAAGCTAAAATCATATGCTTTTAGAAGGAAGATATTGTCTATATACTCCTTTAGGAAAATATAGAGAGTGCGTTTTTTTTCTGGTTTTTAAAATCGCTTACTTTGTAAAGTATTATCAACAAGTGTCATCATTCATGCCAAATTCCATAGCCAAGAAAATCCTGCTTGAAAGCCTTTCTCCATTAAGAAGAAAAAAAATAAAGAAAATCTTCATGATAGAAAAATTGTTGCTCTTTGTCCAAAACTTCATTAATTAGTACACTGCCAGAAGTTTATTTTCTCTGAGTCTGAAAATATCCAAATCATAATTTATCTCCCAAAACACTGGTCTAGATGTCTACTTATCTTGTCTATCTTCCATAAATTAGTGGTCTATTTGACTAGGCACACACAAAGGGGAATGTATAAATCAGTGAACTAGAGTGCTTGTCAAGGCAGAAAAGTCCTGAATTTAGTCATTGTTAGTCATTTAGTACAGGCAGATTTTGAGCATGGAGGTGAGAAAGGCTTTCATCCAGAAGACCTCTTTTGTAGTTTGGAAACTTATTTATGGAATAAAATTAATTCCCTAAGGCAAACAAGGGAACTGAATTTTCATCTCTAAATGTCATGAAAAGGATCTTATATTGTCTATAACTGAGAGATATGATGGCCAGCAATGATTGCAGGCACCTGTCTTGAGACAATATACTAGTGATTCTGTTACTCTGAGAAAGGCATGCAAATTCTTATTCCATGCAACATTTTCTCAGCTACCTCATTAACTAGCCATATGCACATTTTGGGTTCTGCTTCAAAGCACCTGGAAACTTAATTCTCTGCACATAGCTAATGTTTAATGTCTAGACTTTAAGGATGTGTGACGAGGTGATGGGTTGACTTTGGCTCAATGTCAAGTGCCCACCAAAGCTGTTCTATCACTGCCCTTTTCAGCTGGACAGAGGAGTGCAAATATAATGAAAGGATTGTGGGTCCAGATAGGGACAGGGAGAGATCGCTCAGCAATTACTGTCAGAGGTAAAACAGACCAAACTTGGGGCAATTCATGTATTACAAATCAAATCAGGTATAGGAATGAGAAATAAACCCAAATATTAAAACACCTATCCCTCACCTCTTCCTTCTTCCTGGGCTCAACTTAACTTCCAATTTCTCTGCCTCCTCCCTTTCAATAGCACAGGGGAATGGGGTTGTGGTCACTTCATCACAGACTGTCTCTGCTGCTGCTTCTCCTTGCTCTCTTCACCTGTTCCAGTGTGGGGTCCCATCCATGGGAGACAGTGCTCCATGTACTTATCCAATGTGAGTCCTTCCTAAGAGCTGTAGTCCTTCACAAACAGCTACATCATGGGAGCTTTCCACAGGGCACATGAGCTGCAGGTGAATAACTTCTTCCTCACTGTGGATGCTGAAAAGCTGCTAGCAGAGGGATTTTTCTCAGGTTCTCACAATGTTCGGTGAGAATCCTGCCTTTCTCATGCATGTTATGAAAAACTGTAGGATGTTTTTGTAAGCTAGATTAACACGTGGTGTTTTGCTAAGTTCTGTTTATGGTACATTGGAAAAATGTTTTGAAATAGGTGTTGTAGGACTTTAGCCAATCACCCTAGGAGATGGGTGAACACTGACCAATCGCCCTATGGGGCTAGGGTATATAAAACGGGGTTGTAAAATAATAAAGTGTCTTCTTCTTCTTCCTCTTCCTCTCCTGGCTCTCTCTACTGATTTTGTGTTGCTGCATCTCTTTGCTCCCGGTATAAACAGCGACACTTCATGGACCTTTGTGAGCTGCAGGGGGACAGCTTGCCTCACCATGGGTTTCACCATGGGCTTCAGGGAATTCTCTACTCTGACACCTCTGACATCTCCTTCTTCACTGACCTTATGTCTGCAGAGTTGTTTTTCTCATTCCACTCTCTAGCTGCAGCTGCTGATGCACAATTGATTTTTTCCCATTATTAAATATGTTATCACAGAGCTGCCACAGCCATCACTGATTGGTTCAGCTTTGGCTAGTGATGTGTCTGTCATGAACTCAGCTGTCACTGGCTCTATCACATAGAAGAAGCTACTGGCATCTTCTCACAGAAGCCAACCCTATAGCGTTTCCCCCCCCCAAAAAAAACCCCACCAACCTTGCTACATAAACCCAATACATACTAAGTATTCTATCTCAATCAGGTAAAAAAAAAACAACAAAAAAACTGAGGAATAGCATTAACATTTTTTAAAATTGGTAAAATTATATTTCTTAAGTAATGTGATAATGTGAGCATGTATTGAGTGATGTCCACAAAATCAAGACTTCTTCTGGGTTTTATTGATGAAATGCCTCCTTTCTGGATTGTGATTGGGCCTAGGAGTGAGCAAGATGATGGACTGCATAACCCTCAGGACAGTACTAGACACAACTGCACAGATTTAAAATCAGACAGTCAAGTTCTTCTTAATTTTAAACATCTCTAAATTGAAAAATATTTGTATTGCAGTATTTTATTTAGTTGTTGAAGTTCTGCTAGAACCAGGTACCATCAACAGCTGGCATACCAGTAGCCCCATCCAAAAGAGAACAGCCTCGTAAGTGCCTAGACCTGTTAGTCAAAGGGACTGCAATGAACTATCATCTATTTCTAATGCAAAAAATTACATAAATATTTGTAGACTTTTTGTAGTAGACAATGTGCATGTATCAGGAACACAAGTATCATCCTAGAGTGCTCAAAAAATGGGATTTAGTTGGGTGACAAATACTTTCACAGTCAGATGGGGGCCAGGGAGGACTGAAAGCATGAATGAAGAAGTTAGTAGCTACAGGTGGTTGCCACTGAGAATTAATTTCCCTCTTCATTAAGCTCCTTATACACAGAGCCAAGGGAGATGACTAAGATGGTGTGATCCTCGATGAAGCAGGAAATTGAGTAATCCTAGTCAGTCTCCTTCTAAATAACCATTTCTATTGGGAACTGGCTGCATAAATAAAGTGACTAGTTCGCTTCCCTGTTGCTGCAGTCTTTTTCTACTTGATACCTTTGGGAATAGAGGTCAATGCCTTGTAAACAAGATTTTAAAAAGCTAAAAGAATTACAATAAAATAGCATCAATAAAAGACATACCAAAACAGTGCTCAGTTATAAAGTGTTCACGGTAGGATTACAGACATCTTACTCTTTAAGGTAATATTTAAGGAATATGTCAGAAAGACATTCCAGCAATAACAATCCTTGTAGGAGGATAGTTCTGTACCAGGGACAGTCACACTTGTAAAGAAAACTTTAGAGAAAGAGGTAGGAGTTATGGTGGTTGTTGGGTTAGGCTGCTGTTATACTACTATTCTACTATCATGTCACAGTGTTCCTTTATGTCTGGGAATTGTTATATTGCTTAGCTTTTAACTAAAATTATTCTTGAAAGTTTATAAATATTTTTTACAGGATAAGACATTTGGCTAATAACACAGCTGAAAGCTATCATAATAAAAGCAGCCCCTTCAAAAAAAGAGAATCAGAACAAGTGACTCTGAATGCTGATAAAGTCTGCTATATGCAGTGCACACTAAAACCTGTATGAAATGGCCAGTTTCTAATTGTCCTCCATTCATTAACTTCCCCAGAGTGCTGAGGAAATTCATTCCAGTGTCTAAAAAAATTCCTGAGAATCAGGAATTGTGTTGTCAAACTCTCACAATCCTTCAGCACACCAAACTTTAGCTGACATTACTATTGATTTCACAGCGTCTCACAGACATGATGGTGACTTTTGGAGCACTGCGGATGGGTCAGCATAGATCTGCAGTAAAACCCACTTAACCATCTGGCCTACCTTCTGGAAATCTCTTCCCTCAGTCTGGCGTGGTCTGAATAAATATCTTCATTTATAATAATTTCCATAATGACTTACAATGTTGTCACTGAATACTTGTTATATTTCTCTCTACACAACCCAACTAACACAACCCCCTAAGAGCATATAAAATTCATCTTTTCTATTTTAATTTTTCTCCTAAATAAACTCCCTGTAATTACCAGTAATCACTTATGGTTTATATTACCTAATAATTTTAGAGTGCCAACTGCACACTCTGGTCAACATGCTCCAGATTTTTATTATATATATATATATAATAACTTCATAAATAAAGTCCAAACATGTAAAGCAAAAAAAGTTCCCATTTGCATCTCTGTTGATACATCTTCAACTACAACCCTAAGTAAAGTATTTTTTTTTATTCTATAATGTGTCTTCCTCTTTCAAAAAACACTATGGAAGCAAACAAGAGCAACCAAGTATCCTGAATTTTACAATCCCTGTCTTCCTCTGAATGGATTGTCATTAGGTGGTGAAAAAAATCAAGTCTATCAATTATGACTGTTTATTACAAAATCAATGAAAAATGCACCTTGCAATTTACTAAACTTATCTCTCCATCTGAAGAAAATAGACCTAAAATTTGCCCCAAAAAGGCTGGGTCACAGGTAGGGTTTCTTGATTTTATAAGTGAAGAAATTGTTTACTTCATATATTTCTATGCGGGGTTTTAAAACATGTTTTGTAATAATTTATATTTAAAAGAATTAAAATGACCTATTATTGACTGAACTCTCCTTTACATTTTACTTATTGAACTTCTACAGCAAATTGAATTATAAGGTTAATAAATAGTACGCAAATGATAAATATTACCATAAGCAACAATAGTGTGCAATGTCTTCCAAATAACTTATCACATAGACACTTGAAAGTCAGTCACAGACATTGTTTTCCTTAGCAAAGAAGACATTCTGAGTACTGACAGGAGGTAGTTGTCATAAACACTTAACTTCATGATGAAGATTACAGCATTATGACTGTCACACAGCATAATAATCACCATTTCTTCCCTAGATATAAAGCACTGATTAAATATAGAAAAAAATTAGAAACACCTCTGTTAGATATACAGCATAATCAGTAGATTAATACTTTCAAATTCCAATAACCTTCTATTATTATATTTGGGTTTTTATTTATTTCCAATTAGAAACTTGCCATATAAAATCCCTTTAGGAAATTGTTTTCCTTTGCTCCATTATGTGGTAATATGGTAACACAATACAGAAAGCTAACTAAAATTTGCAAAAAAGTAACAAATCCTGTAGGAAAGTATCAACAGCAATAAAATCTAAACCTAGGTCAGTTGATTTAGATGTTTTAATTGCTGTTTATACCTCTAATAATATCTAGATGCACATCTAGATGCACACATAAACAAATGCATATGCATTACATAGCAATACAGTCATTTCAAGCACAAAATTATATCAATAGTTACATAGATAACATTTAAATACCCTTTAATTTTAAACAATGAAATCAAACAAATTATCAATTTTTAGAAAAACAGCCAAATGACCAACACAACCCACAAAGAAGGATTAGAAGGGAAGGAGAAAAGCAGTTGCAATAGATATTAAGAAAGGAAGGAAGATAAGGGAGAAAAATCTGGACCAACTCACCACTGTTCTCAAACTAAAGGTTAAAAGTGAATCCGGTATATTCAAATTCTGTCTAGTTTTATGGTGTTAAATTCTCATAGAATTCACAGTAGTAAGCTTTACATTCCATAATCTGAAGCTTGTAAAAGGAACTGTAGCTGTACTACTAGACTATTTGCTAGGTAGAAAATTTAGATTCAAAATGTTTCTTTTAAATCCCCGTAAAATTCACAAAATTAGAGAAAAGGCAGCTTTATGAAAGAAGTATCATACATTTTCTAATCCAAATCACTATACAATACCATCTACTTTTTTAATGCTATGAGGAAGTCAAGTTTTGTCATAGAATTGCTACAACTCTTTGCCAAGCCTTTTGGGTAATTCATTTATTTTTTTGACTAATATCACTGTCAAAAATTTCTCTTGGCATCTCAGCCAAGTGTAGCATTTTCAGCTTGCTTCCTATTGTAACTTTTTTTCCTTTAATGTTTCTTATCACAAATTTGTAAAGACATGCATATTTTTACCTTAATATCATTAAATTATTTATTTTAATAGAATTTAGGAAAAAAATGTGTAATGAGAAAATTACACAGGTAAGCAACCACCTAGTCATTATTTTATATATATTTTATAAAATACATTTAATTTGTCATACTATCCCATGCAATCATAGCATCAGCAAAATATCTATTAGTTGTTTCATATTTTAGCATATTACTATGCAATAAAATGAAATATTATAGCAACTTTTACACAGTGACTAACAAATTCACATTCTGAAACCTGACTTAGTAAATTACCTGATTTATGAAGGTAATTTCAATAATATTTTTAAGTGGTTAGTCTGTGATCATCAAAAATAATACTTAAAGATTACAACAAAGTTAAATTGCATTCTCAGCACGTATATTTGTATTAATATGAAGTATCTGGAAGTTAACCTTATGAATCTATACACATTCATTTTTTATGTAAGTATTTATTAATTTTTAAAGTCAGTTCTTCACAGAATTCAGAAATAAAATTAACATTATACGATTAATGGGCACAATTTATATTCCAGTATTTAATGCTCAGAAAAATGTATTTGTCAA
Source organism: Actenoides lindsayi (assembly GCA_025331215.1). Lineage (NCBI taxonomy): Eukaryota > Metazoa > Chordata > Aves > Coraciiformes > Alcedinidae > Actenoides > Actenoides lindsayi. The sequence continues at coordinate 10,169 of WTSP01023759.1, forward strand.
TTTTTTTCTTCATATGTAAATGACATGTTTTAGTTGCAAATTAAGAATAAGTTGCAAAATAAAATCAAATATTACCATAAATGTAATATTTCTAAGTGTTTTAATGTTGAAAATATATTTCAAAATTTAATTTAAGTATTTTCATTATTTAAATATTGTAATGACATTCTTAATTTAACTCTATTAAAAATAGGTTTTCTGGTTTTTGTGTGTGTGTGTGGACACTGGATGGCTTTATTTTTCAGAAAATTTCCTTATTGTATAAATGTTAGTCTAAAAAAATGTTAACGGTTTGCCATTCTTGTTCATACCCCAGACTGTAAACTTTAACCAGTTCTGGACTGAACTTCCAGACTTTCAGTTCCTCAATATAAATCATAACCTATTATTAATTTACAAGAAGTGTCCCTCTCTTTAGATGGTAATTGCACAATAAAAAGGTTATTTTATTTGGTTGATTCAAATATTGTTGACAAATGGAGTTCTATTTTAATTTCTCCTGACTTGAAACATGCATATCTGACCAAATCAACTGAAGTGCATGGAAAGTTTTTTACTTCTTGCAACCTATCTGTGTATAACATTTGCAGAAAACAAAGGGAGACAGATATGGACATTATGTTGAGGAAGATCATTATATTTTTGTTAGAATTCTAAAGAAAAAAAAGTGTTAAATGATTAAATTTTATTTTTCTCTCTCATTACTTTGCTGAAAACAATTTACCTGCAATCACATATTATATTTGCAAAAAAAATATAAATCAACCTCTTCAATAAGAGCTGTGTGATAATTGTTCAACTTGATCTTAAAGGTCTTTTCCAATCCTAGCGATTCTGTGAAGAGTTGTAGTTTGTAAGAAATTATGAAATATAATTCAGACATCATGTATTATCTCTCAAAAGCCTAAATTAATATTGTAATATGTTTTAGAATTTATTTGTATATCACATACCTTTGTAACCTAAAGAAAGTATTTTGAATATCCTGTAAATAATCTCATATATAGCATAAGCAAAGGGAAATAGGAAAATGCAGACATAAGCATATTGAAACATGGAGAAAAGAGGCTTTTGCCTTCAAAAATGACTAAAAATTATATCTCATTAATAAGTATCAAAAAGGAATTTTACTTTTAAAAAAAAAATATTTTGTTTTTCTGTCTGATAGTCATATTCTTTTTCTTGATCAAGAGTAGTTAGGTTTGATAAGTTTGCTAAATATGAACCCAGAATCTTGAATGACTTGTAAGCAGTAGAGGTATTTTTAAATACAGGTTTTATTGAAATTATTTTAAAAGTAGCTCATGTGATTATTATAATTGGTCATTCATGTAAGCAAGTACACAATTTCATTTGATGTAAGTACTTTACCCAGGAAGACATTGTGATCATTCGTTTATTTTATTTTGTTTTTCAGTTGTTCTAAATATGTTCACAAACAAAAATGATCTTTTGGATGTAAAGAATATTTAGGTGATAAAATAAATTGTGTACTTTATGCATTCTGATGTCTATTTAATACACACATTCTGATGTCTATTTAATACCCATAGTCTAACACTACTTGAATGCATGTGTTCTGAAACATTATGGTATCTCTTTCATTAGAATGACCAGCTAACTCATTTAGACACTCCACCCACCCCCAAAAAATGGGTTACTTCGTAGTAATAACCATTTTAACTCTATATAATGAATGATTAGTGATAACTTCAGAGGAAGTAAGAAGTACTAGTTAGAGGTTATGTGCTGCCATTAACCTAGTAGGATATAGTTTCAGGTATCTTTAACTATTCAAAAAATTGAAATAAAACCAGATTTCTTTAGTTCTGGAATTTTTTGCCACTAATCTGTATTACAAAATATCCCAGTTTTAGCCAGAGTATCACATATATCTTTCTGGATGGCAACAATTCACTTCTCAATTGTCTTACTGCATACAAAATTAATGCTCTTATACAATATCCTATTCATGATTTCATAATTCTCTTGAAGGTATTTCCAGAAGAAAAGTAGGAGTTTCCGATTTTTATTGAAACCATATGCATTTAAGCAACAGCGGACTTGAATAGAGTTAAAGAAAGAAAGAATAACATATTTTAAATCAAAAGGAAAGTACTGGTCATACTGACCTTCAAGAATTTGCATTTAGTTACACAGCCAGTGTGACATTTTCATGGTGTATAATGGAACAGTAAGTAGAAAACTAATCTTATTGGTGTAGTTTAAGATATGAACAAACTGGCACATTCTCAACTAAATTGATGTGATTGACACATGATTTAGAAGTTGAGTATAACCCAAGTTATGCTTAAGCTAACGCCTCTCTATGGGGTTTGAGGAAGATAAACAGGATTCTTTTTTTTTTTTTTTTTTTTTTAATGTAAGAAAGCAGAGAGAAATTCAACATAATAAAATACTGTAAGTAGAAGATAAAATGATCAGAAAAGACAAGGAAGTGTTGCTGCAGAACTAGTCATTGAAATTAGCCAAAGAACATGAAGTTGATAAAAGCAACAGGAAGATGTTCTAGTAAATTATAAGCAATCTGTTATGAAACATACCTCTTGTTTAAGGACCTTGCTCTCTACTAGGCTGTTGACTGTATTTCAGTTTCTCCAATTTAAAAGACAAAACCCATTGAAACTTATACTTAAGAATCAAAACAGAAATTTTGTTTGTAGTTTTTTTGGGGAAGGGAAAATTGTTTCTGACATATCGCTATTCATATTATTGGCCATTCATATAGATGTGGACGAAAACAGTTGCTACAGTCTCCAATAGAAAACACCTTACAATTTCCTACTTTAAGCACAATACAGAAAACATCACAAAAGAGATTTTGAACTTTTTTGTAACTTCCAGTTCAAAATTGTTAGGAAGTTCCGTACATTTAGTCTTTTGTTACTTACCTCAATGCAGAATTTCATCGTAATGTTCACCTTTTTAACTCTGCACATTACTTCTGATCTTCCACCACAGATATTTTCTTAATCTTTACGGAGTACTCATAACATATTCTGTATGTCAGCTGGACTTTTCAGGGCTTGACAAGAATGTCAGGATGTCCATTCTTTTACATACTGTAAATGATCTTCAAATGCTGTAAGTAATTTGACAGTCTAGAATCACAAGTAATATTTTTATATCCAGACAATATTTGGCTAACTGATCGTCCTTTGTTACTGAAGCAGAAGTCTTTAGACTGTACACAGAGAAATCTTGGACATCATATAAAATGTCTTATGCTAGGAATGGCACTTCTTGTAGCAATATCTTTTTCTCATTAATTCAGAAAATTCAATTAAATGATGTATGAAAATCACATAATTTTTTTTATCTAACTGGGAAGAATTCTTCTTAATAGTATCATGCTAACAATCAAGGATAATTAACCATGGTGTATATATTCCTTTATATGACAATTGCTTTTGTCTTAGCTTATCTTCTGTGTCTATAAAGCACACTCTTGTGAACTACAGTGCAGTATGTAAAATTGGAATAATATTTATTATATATCCAAGCATCTATGGTTTATTTGCCTCTGTTAGTAGCCACAGGATCATAATTTCCAGTGTTAATTTTTCAGTATAGCATTTGAAGATAGAGAAGGGAAATGAGCAACCTTAAGTATTTTATTATTTTATTCTATGACTCTAGAACAGCTTATGAGGGAAAATCAGAAATATATAAACTAAAAATAAACACCAATATTTTGACTGAAAAAAAAAATAATCAGAGGAATGGATCAATGGTTCCTGGTTAATGATTTTCCTATTTTTTTTCTTTGAAATGAGGAAAAAAGCAGACACCCTTCTGTTCATATAATTACACAAATTAGATATTAGATAATATTAATATTAGATAATAGTCTTGTGTTTTGAAGTCCAACATCTGAATGTAAATATATGCTAAGACAGATGTGAATAATTCTGAGTACTTTATAAAAATTTAGTTACATACTGTAAATTGTATGGAAAAAAAAAAAGAATTAAACTGTGAATAGTAATAAATAAGAGTACTTATGTTGGATTATGTTATGCCTAAATATATCATAAATCTATTGCTTACATAGAGACTTGAACATCTATTATCATAAATGAGCCCATAAAAAAATACTTCACATATTAAGAGTAAATTACTCACTGATTAAACACTTGCCACACTTTAAGCACCATTTCCTTCACTTAATTCAAATATTTCACAAATACAAATCTGTCATCAGCTTTAGTAGACAAAATGAGTTCTTACATTGAGTTGGCTATGCAAAGCATCTGCAGAAGTGCATGATTTAGCTTGGGTCCCATTGAAAAATATGCATAAGTAGGAACATTGTGTTTTCTCCTATCAAAACCTAAATCTTTGTGTTTACGAAAGACATAATATTGAATTAAAAATACATGGGAGTCTCTGAAAATGAATCAAATAGTTTAAGAATAATTCTTGTGCTTAAGGGTTTTAATTGCATTCAGGTAAGAACTTGATACTTCATCACAAAACCACAGAGCAATTTGGGTTGGAAAGGACTTCTGAAATTATTTTAGTCAAGACCCCTGCTCAGAGCAGGGACAATTAAACAAGAATGGTCAATGACTTCCCCAGTCATGGTCTGACTATACAAGGTTGGAGACTCCACAACCTTTCTAAGCCTCTCTTCCAATATTTGAACACTCACAATAAAATATTTTTTCCTTTAATAAAAAAAAAATCGTAAGTTTTGTGCTTATTGTCTCTTATTCTCTGACTTTGTACTTCCAAGAAGAGATTGAACCTATCTTGTCTATGACCTCCTGTTAAGTATCTGCAGACAGGAAAAGGATTTCTGCTTAGCCTTCTCATATTAAGGCCAAACAAATCCAGCTCTTTCAGCATCTCAAGTGTTCTGTGTTCCAAACCAATAATCAGTGAGCACTCCCTCCAATTTGGTATTATATATGAACTTGCTGAGAGAGCATTCCATCCCACTGGTCAGGTCATTAATAAAGATATTGAACAGTATTGGTCCCACTAATGTTTCATAAGGGACATTTCCAGTAACCATCTGTCAGTAGGACTTCGTACTGCTGATCACAACACTTTGAGACTAGTAGTCTATATGGGAGCCCTCATGAAAACATTGCATTTGAGGGGTCAGTGAACTTGGATATATCATGACTGCTCTACTGAGGCACACGCTTAGGGCTTGAGAAGACTGTATGTTACTAAAATAATCTGTTATTTATAATGTGTCTTTAGGAAAGATAAACTGTATGTTGATCAAGGGGTGAAATGCATTGATCCCGACCACCATATTTAGAAGTTAGTGAATCATACATCAGTTAATCTGAGCAGTACTATGCTGTAGTACAGCTGTGCTGCTTGTCTATTGTGGTCTTCAGGTCTGTGTTCCAACCCTTCTGTCATGGGTAGAGACATCTTCCACTAGATCAGGTTGCTCAAATCCCATTCCAATGTGACCGTTAATGCTTCCATGAAGGGTGCATCCACAGCTTCTCTGGGCAACCTGTTCCAGTGTCTTAACACCCTCACAGTAAAAAATTTCTTCCTAATCTAAATTAATCTAAATCTGGATTTCTTCCTAATCTACTCTCTTTCAGTTTAAAACCACTACCCATTGTCCTGTCAGTGCACACCCTGATAAAGCGTCCCTCCCCATCTTTCCTGTAGGTCTCTAGGTACTGGAAGGTTGCTATAAGGCTTCTCCAGAGACTTCTTTTCTCCAGACTCAATAACCTCAACTGTGGAGGTGCTCAAGCCCCCTGATTATCTTTGTGGGCTTACTCTGGCCCTGCTTAAGCAGGTTCATGTTTTTCTGTGAGACCTATAGCTGAATGCAGTCCTCCAGGTGAGGTTTCATGAGAATGGAGTAGAGGGTGAGTGTCCACATTTCTTTTGATGCAGCCCAGGATGATATTTGCTTTCTGTGCTGTGAGGCCCATATTGCTGGCTCATACTCAATACCAACACCCCAAGTCCTTCTCCTCAGGGCTGCTCTCAATCCATTCATCCTCCAGACTGTTTTGGTACAGGGGATCGCCCCAATCCAGGTGCAGGATGTTACACTTGACCTGCCTGAACTTCATGAGTTTTGTAAGGGCCCACCTCTCCAGCCTTTCAAGGTCCCTCTGGATGGTATCCCTTCCCTCCAGTGTGTTGACTGTACTACATAGCTTGGTGTCGTCAGCAAACTTGCCAAGATCGCACTTAATCCCACTGTCCATGTTGCCAACAAAGATGTCAAACAGTACCAGTCCAAATACTGACAGCAGCTGAGGAATTGCTATATGGACAGACATTAATTCAGTAACATTACCACATTCTGAATCCAAAAACATTTGCACGAACAGGCCCTTGTTGTTATTGTTCCTTCAAGTCAACATTAAACATCTTGCTCATCTCTGTGACATTATTTTTCCTTTTTTTTTTTTCACTGTATCCTGTATATGATGGTTTCCTTTGGGTTCTCAGAGAGGTTTCAGGAAGAAAAAGATAAATTTCCAAGTCTAGGATGCATACAGCGGATTATGCTAGATTACTGTCAGTGAAAAACAAAGCTGGTATCAGGTAAATATAGCACTAAGAAAGAGACAGATTAAAATTTTCCCCTTAGGCATTCTGGATTCAGCACCTTCTTCTGTTTGATGAGATTATGAAGGAAGGAAAGTATGGAATATTTATGATACAGTGCAACTAAAAGTCACTTCTTTGATAACTGTCCTGTTGCATATATTACTATGTGCATATGCACAATTCCTGACAGTTAGGTATAGTGTATTTAATAGAATCATGTTTTTTGGCGAAACCCATGAGGTGCCATTTATCTTGGGGAGCTCCCCATCAGCAGGCTGACAGCTTTATAGTTCTGTTGGGAAATGAAGTATAACATGAGGTTACTAAGCAACTGCACAGCTTTTTTAAAGTACTTCTTGGAACTCACTTGTTTCTCCTAATTGACTCAGTCCACATCATTTTGAACATAAATGGGACATCATGTTTAGAAATATGCTGCCTAACTACTTTTAGCTAACATGTCTTGCTACCTCTGCATATCTAAATCAAGCACTGGCATATAAATGTCATATTGAAAGCAAATTTTTATCTTCTTCCTGAGTTGCATTGACATTTAATATATATAAATTATTTTGACAGTTCAAGCTAGTCTCTGAAGTTGTCTGCCGACTGTCAGAAAATAACATGAAAGGCTGAGCAGCAATATCATTTTTCAAGTTTTACATAGAATAAAGTTAGTCAATCTGACTTATTTCTTTAGTGAATTCATGTGCTATAACACATCACAATTAATAAGAGAACTATCTCTGTACATTGTAATAATGTTGATATTTTCTTGAGTCACTAAACCTTTGAGCAAAATAGCATCTCATACCAACTCTGAATATTTTTATAAATATTCTTGTATAACACAAATTATCAAGTGTAAACTAGCCTTTTATCATTCCTATCTTTTCTCCTCATTATAGTGCTGGTGAATAATAAATAACAGAACACTATAGATATGCTGAATTTGGTACTCTTTCCTCAATTTAACCTAAGTATTTCTGTCTTCATATCTTTGATATCTTTATTTATATCTTTATTTTTCCAAAATTTAAATACTTTTTAAACGAGTCAGTACATACTTGAAAAGAAAAAAAAAAAAAAAAGAGGCTGACTGAGGATCAGATAACAACATGTATTATCTTCTGATATTTTAAACCCTCCTTTTGTTAGGTTGCTTATTATTTTGCCAACTGAACCCTTTTGCGCCTTCTGCAACCCAGTGTTCCATTTTCCCCCAAAGTTAGGGGGTTTTTTTAAACCTTTTCTATTTTCATTAATTTATGTAGGAGACATCCTTCCTGCAACTGTGACTGGGAAAAAAAGGTCACTACATCTTGATGATCACTTAGATCTGTAATCTTTTTACTGTGCTTTATCAATTGTAATACTGTTGGAGGCTTAAAAGTAAGATGAACCATTACTGACTTGATTCAGTAAACCAACATAGTCCAAGAGGACAGGTTTAAATCATAAGTTAAGACTAGAACATATTTTAAAATCGCTGAAATGACATTCTTCTCTCAATGAAGCATACAATACTCTTAGAGGAAATGTTTTTTGCTTACTGCAACTTATATAAATTTCTCAGTCTTAAGGAAGTATACACATCTTATATAAATTTATATATGCCCTAGAGTATAAGATATTTCCTGTAATGGAGTAAACCTTTTTGCATGTCTCTTACATGAACAATTTATTGGACTACCCTTAGGATACACTTCACCTTGAGTCACAAGGTTGTAGCACTCCAATAGATATTGAATCATCTTCCAGGGATCTGTTAATGTAAGAATAATGTAGGTCTCTGAGGAGACAGTGAAAAACATTAACTGTTATATATATAGTATGTAAGTTCATGTTTTGCATTTATTTTGTAAATTTTAAGCATTGTTCTTATGAAAAAAACCCTATAAAGGTCTGAGGAGGGTATGAGTCATATGTGATCAGACATTGCAAAGCGGTCCAATAAATCAACGAAGATTTGTCTAGATGTGAAAATAACTCAGTCCATTTAATAAAGAATGAAACACAATGAATAATTCTGTAGAAGGTAGACTAGATCAAATAGACAGAATTAACTCATGAAATGTTCAGAGAAGCTGTATTTATCCTCTTATATTTGTAATTCAACAATGTGACATATGGGTTTGGATTAATATTGGAGGTATATGTAGCTGTTGCACTTTGCTGGAAAACAAGAATAATTAGTAACAAGAATGTGGCAAAGAAAAAGATAAGAGGTTAGGAAAGCCTGGCCATTTTAATAGTCCTGCCAAATTTTAAATGTGACCATAGACAAGTCACTTAGGATGCAGCGGGTTTGTTAAAAGGTGTAAGTTCCTCAGAAATACAGCAGTTCAGCTCTTAAGTGTGATGAACAGATTATCAGAAAAGCTCAGTTACCAAAAATTAGAAAGAAATTGTTTTTCTCTTCTAAGGGTAAGTTTCATTACATCTATAACTTCCCAATGGCAAATGATCTTAATTGCTAAAGTTTTGATGGCAATGAACTATTTGGTTCTGCTGAGACATAGGGGGATGGTTAAACTGGGCATTGCACCACTTTTCATTGTTCTAGTAGGAATTCCCGGGTGTGTGTACTATACTAAGCCTTGCATATGTTGTAGTCCTATCCACTTGATATATGAACAAAGCCCTTTGTTTACAAAGGCCCATTTTTAAATGTGAAACTTGTTAAGACTAAAGCTAACCCAAACATCTCATTACTGTATTAAAACAAACAAAAAAAAAAAGTTAATCATCACTCTCAATGTTCTATAAATCCAATACTTAGAAGTAACACAAACCTGTATATATATATATATAGGACAAACACTTATTGCATGATTCTGTGGCATTATTGGCTCAAGGAGATGGGCTGTCCACAGACAGTAACAGGCAAGCTACGAAAAACTGTAAGGTTTCATTCAAGAAAGACATCAGGTACCTCTCTCTCAGCATATTCATCCCAGGGCTCTGGTAGTCACATGTCATAACTTGTACTCTCTTCTCCTTTTTACTCAGTGTATGGGACATACTTTCAGTGAATGCCTTCTTTCCTCTCTGCATGTTTTTAACTCTGTTTAATAAGAAGTCCTCTCTGTTTCTCCTTCATGCTTTCAGTTTTTACTAAACCCTGTCTTGCATATTCTTGGCTGCTGGTAGAGGGGTCAAAATCTACTCCACTACAGCAGGAAGAGACCAAATACCTGACACTGCCTTTTTAAACTTGTGGGACCATGAAAACTCATGAGTTTTAGTTTTTAGGGATAATTTTCTAACTTACCTTTCATTATACAATACAGCACAACAAATTTGATACCACATAGTTAGCATTGCTGGCTGCAGTTCTTGATGATTCTTAGCCATGGAGGTCTGGGTGATTAGGCTTGACAGCTGTTTGATGGGAGACATCAAAGTCAAAGTGGGCTTTTGTTCTTTCTTCTCCAATTTCCCTTGTTTGTACTTGACACTTTTATGCTATTGGTTTCAACCCACAAAGGAGGAGTAGGAGGTGGTATCTCATCTGCTCCCAGTATTGCCTATCTTGTTTTTCTTTTCTCTTGGTAGTCATTCTTTTTGCATATTCATTAGGATGTCCTGTCTATTTGCAGTTCCTTGTGCATATCTTATTCTCTGACTGGCAATTTTTGTTTACTTTGAAGCCTTTTGTATGCAATTACACCTCTGTTTCTTTGACAGTGGCTATGTTGCTCACTATCCACGTAGTAAAACTATGTGTGGCCATATAAACACAGTGTTTCAAATCACTTATATGCTGTGGTTAATTACACTATTTCAGTACACTTACATTTGGAATCAAGGCAAGCTAATACTAATGATATCCTGATTAGGATGTTTATGGCTTTCAAGGGTCACAGGTCTCTGCATTAGCTACGGATTACTTACTAGCAAAAAAATTATACTAGGCATAAGATAGCTTCCATTTCTTTTTACAACATATAAGTTCTGCTTGGAAAAGAGTGCTAGTTGAAAAATCATCTTCCAGGTCAACTGAGGGATGTCTTTTGAGCATATTTTGCCATGATACAGCAACTTACATTCCAGTATAGGTAATGGTGTTGTATTAGTTCAGAAAACTTTCAATGTTTTGAAAAATCTTCAAGAGAGCTAGCTTTCCCTTGAAAAGAAATTTGTTTTCATCCTATCCCAGGAACACTAAATCACTGTATAATAACTATATTTTGTTCCAATAGTGCTCACCTAACCCAGTGTCAAGGGTTGCAGCTGGGCAGGCCTCTAGACAAATGACAGATGCTCTCTATTAACCCCTTTCCCTTCATCAAGGGAAAGAAAAAGGGAATAAGGGAGAGACACTTATGGATTGGAAAACTAAAACAGATAAGAATGGTGACTCCTGTCCTGTCTGTTCCTCTCCACAGCTGCAGACTTTTATTTTCTGCACCCCCAACTTGGTACAGAAGATTTAGCAGTGGTGTTGGTCTGCACAGGAGCAAGTATAAACAAGAGCCTTTCTGCATAACAAGCCTTAGTAGTAACCATAAATATGGAGCATTATCACTGCTAGAAGCAGAAGCTCTCTGCACAAATGTGCTGTTAACTTCAGAAAGTGCAGTTACTTAGAACAGACTGAGCCAAAAAAATAAAATCACTGAACAGAATTAATTCTGTTCTAGCTCAAACCAAGACACCAAAACAGGTGGAAAACAAAAGAAAAACAAGTTTGAAGTATTTGAAACATGGAAGTATTTTATCTGGGGTGCATAAACCATGAAGTGATACTATCTTAACTGTATTGGAGAACAGACAGAACAGACAGAAGAACATATACTAAACTTGTAACATGCACAGGCAATATAACTTGAGACTTCATGCTATTTTGTTTAAACATCTGCAATAAAAAGAGGTCAACACCTCCTATACAATTAAATTAAGCTCAGTTAGAACTTAAGCTGGCAATTCTGTTAAGGATAATAAAAAGTGCTTCTATAAATACATTAATAATAAAAGGAGGGCCAGGGAAAATATTCATTTCGTATTGGATGAAGAGAGGAACATAGTAACAGAAGACATGGAAAATGCTGAGATACTTAACACTTTCTTTGCGTCAGTCTTTAACACAAAAATTGATTATCCTCAGGGCAACAAGGCTCCCGAGCTGGTAGGCAGGGATGGGGAGCAGAATATCCTTCCTGTAACCCAAAAGGAAGTAGTTAGTGACCTGCTGTGCCACTTTAGTTTCTCACAAGTCTATGGGTCCAGGTGGCACTCATCCTAGGGTCCTTAGGGAGCTGGCACAAGAGCTAGCTAAGCTGCTCTCCATCATTTATCACCAGTCCTGGCTAACTGGGGAGGTCCCATATGACTGGAGGTTGGCCAATGTGACGCCCATCCACAATAAGGACCAGGAGGATCCGGAAGACTATACGCCTGTCAGCCTGACCTCAGTGCCTGGCAAGGTTATGGAACCGATCATCTGAGTGCCATTGAGCAGCACGTACAAGACAAACAGGGGCTCAGGCCCAGTCAACATGGGTTTAGGAAGGGAAGGTCATGCCTAACCAATCTGATTTCATTCTATGACTGCGTCACCCACCGGAGAGATGAGAGGAAGGCTGTGGGTGCTGTTTACCTAGACCTCAGCAAAGCCTTTGACACAGTCTCCCACAGCATCCTCCTGGAAAAGCTGACAGCACGTGGCTTGGACAGGTGCACACTTTGTTGGGTTAAAAACTGGCTGGATGACTGGGAACAGAGTGGTTGTGAATGGTGCCACATCCAGTTGGTGTCTGGTGACTAGTGGTGTCCCCCAGGGTTCAGTAATGGGCCTGATTCTATTCAACATCTTTATTGATGACCTGGATGAGGGGATTGAGTCTACCCTTAGTAAATTTGCAGACAACACTAAGTTGGGGGGGAATGTCTATCTCCTGGAGGGCAGAGAGATGTTGCAGAGGGACCTGGACAGGCTGGGTTGATGGGCTGAGACCAATGGGATGAAGTTCAACACGGCCAAGTGCAGGGTCCTCCACTTTGGCCACAATAACCCCATGCAGTGCTACAGACTGAGAGAGAGTGGCTGGAGAGCAGTCCGGCTGAGAGGAACTTGGGAGTACTGTTTGACAATTGGCTGAACATGAGTCAGCAGTGTGCTCAGGTGGCACGGAAGGCCAATGGGATCTTGGCTTGTATCAGGGATAGTGTGGCCAGCAGGACTAGGGATGTGATTCTCCCCCTGTACTTAGCACTGGTGAGGCCTCACCTTGAGTACTGTGTGCAGTTCTGGGCCCTGCACTTCAAGAAAGATATTGAGGTGCTGGAGTGGGTCCAGAGGAGAGCAACGAGGCTGTTGAAGGGACTAGAAGGAAAGTCTTCTGAGGAGAGGCTGAGGGAACTGGGGTTGTTCAGCCTGAAGGAGACTCAGGGGAGACCTCATCACTCTCTACAACTACATGAAAGGTAGTTGTAGGCAGATGAGGGCTGGACTCTTCTCCGAGGCAACCAGTGACAGGACGAGAGGACATGGCCTGAAGCTGTGCCAAGGGAGGCTTAGGATAGATATTAGGAAGGACTTCCTTACAGAAAGGGTCATTAAACACTGGAATGAAATGCCGAGGGAGGTGGTGGAGTTGCCATCCCTCATGGTGTTTAAGGGAAGATTGGATGTGGCACTTAATGACATAGTCTAACTAGGTGTCATGGTGTTAGGTCTTAGGCTGGACTTGGTGATCTCAGAGGTCTATTCCAGCCTCAATGGTAATTCTGTGTAATCCTGTTAAAACACTACCCTCTTGACATTCTATCAGTTTGCTTGTACTAAGTCTAAAATACCATATAATTTTCCATTAGGCCGCATAAGATGAACAATTATGTAAGACTGGAGATACAATGGGAGGGCACTAAGATATATATATATAGCTATTTGAGAGGTAAAATCATATAATTAGTATAATAATTTCTACTTGGGAAATATGTTTATCTACTTGGACTGATTCTTCTGACCTCCATGATCCCCCTCTGAAACCTGTATGCACACAATACAGTTTTCCTTCAGCTGAAATGGATTGTTTAGAGAAGTGAAAAGGTAGCACACATCATTTCTTTTTATGCAAAAGAATATTCTAAGGAACATCCAAACCACTGTTGTGATCTCAAATCTATACAACTCTCATCTAATGGAAGCAAGCTGACTCAATGGGGAACTCTGGTACTTTCAACTGTTTGAAAGTAGAGTAACTCCTCTGTCATCTTCAGAGAACAAACCAGTCCAAACAGTGGTCAAGAAACTGCTATTCTGCACTTAGTTGTACTACCAGTTCTCTTTTACATTTATTCTTTCTTTTTTGCAAATATTATACATATATACATTATATATATGCTTAAATTCAAGCTTAAAGCCAGAATGAAGATTGTAAATTATATTAGGAATGTAATATTTATCCACATTTTACCTTTTTTTTTTTTTTTTTTAAGCATCAGAAGATAGAACACCTACTATGGTCTAGTCAGGGTATCTGTCTGTAAAGAAAGCCTTTTTCCCTCAAAATATTTTTTTTCCATGTATTTCTTTTATGGTTTCTGTTCTACTCTTTCACACAGAATCACAGATTGAGAGAATGGCAGGGGCTGGAAGGGACCTCTGGAGACCACTGAGTGCAACCTTCCTGACAAAGCAGGATCACCTATAGCACATTGCAAAGGAATGTGTCCAGGTGGATTTTATAAGTCTCCAGTGAAGGAGACACCACAACCTCTCTGGGCAGCCTGTTCCAGTGCTCCTTCACCTTCACAGTAAATAAGTTTCTCATTAGGTTTAGGTGGAATTTTCTGTGTTTCTAGTTTGTGCCCATTACCCCTTGTCCTATCACTGGGCGTAACTGAAAATACCCACACTTTAAGTATTTATAAGAATTGATAAGACCCTCTCTCGATCTTCTCTTCTGCAGATTAAACAGACTCAGGTTTCTTAACCTTTCATCATAAGAGAGATGTTCCAGTCCTCTAATCATCTCTGTAGCTATCTGTTGGACTCTCTCAAGTAGTTCCCTTTCCCTGATGAACTGGGGAGCCCAGAACTGGACACAGTACTCCAGATGTGGCCTCAACAAGACAGAGAAGAGAGGGAGGACAACCTCCCTCAACCTGTCGGTCACAGACTTCTTAATGCACCCCAGGTTACCACTGACCACAAGAGCACACTGCTGGATCATGGCTACCTTGCTGACCACCAGGTGCAGGACTGTACGCTTGCCCTTGTTGAACTTCATTAGGTTCTGTGTATCCTTCATCATCAGAACATCCACCTCATTCAGCAGTGGGACCACATTTTCCCTAGTTGTCATTTGGATGTACTCAAGGAAGCCCTTCTTTCTGTCTTTGACATCCCTTGCCAGATTTAATATCAAATGGGCCTTAGACTTCCTTGTTGCATCCCTGAAGTCTCTGATAATATTTCTATATTCCTCTCAAGTGGACCGTCCCCTTTTTCATATTCTGTAAACTTCCTTTACATATTATCCAGTGGAATCTTCTCTCTGTTTAACAGTGACATACCTGTTGTTGTGTGTGAAAAATGGACTAGGTTGTACCTACATTTATTGTTTTTCTCTTCCCCTAGATACACATCTTCAAACTGTAAATCTGTGACAAGTCTCAACTGAGAGTTATTAGCTGTCTGGTTTAAATGAAGAGATCCCAAGTAGATTCAAGGGATTTATCTTCTGTTCTGTTCTACTGTTATTTTTTTTAAACAAAGAAAACAGAGGAATAGCATCAACAAAACTAGACTGTTTTCCAACTTCCATTTTGTCACGGTTTAGGGTCAGGGCAGCCCCTTAGACCGATAACAGACGCTCTCTGTTAACCCCCCTCCCTTCCCAAA